>JAGKTI010003634.1:26686-56094 GCA_018397915.1 Birgus latro
GATTATATATGAGTGTGTTGTCCCAGATGATTGGCTGAAGAGTGTAATTGTAAATGTGTACAAAGGGAAGGGTGATGCCCTGGAAAGGGGAAATTACAGAGGTATAAAGCTCTTAGATCAGATAATGAAAGTAATGGAGAGAGTTCTAGAAGGTATGATTAGAGAAAGAGTGAATATCAATGAGATGCAGTTTGGGTTTATGCCAGGCAGGGGGACCACTGATGCCATATTCATTGTTCGACAGCTTCAGGAAAAATATATTGGCAAGAAAAGGGAATTGTATTTTGTTTTTGTTGATTTGGAAAAGGCCTTTGACAGAGTCCCTAGAGAGGTGGTGAAGTGGGCAATGAGAAAGCTAGGGTTGGAAGAGTGGCTGGTTAGGGTGGTTATGGCCATGTACGTGGGTGCTCACACTCAGGTAAGGGTGAATGGAGCTTTGAGTGATGAGTTTCCCGTGAATGTTGGTGTGCATCAGGGGTCAGTTTTGAGTCCCTTGTTGTTTATCATGGTGCTTGAAGCCCTCTCACATGACTTCAGAGATGGACTCCCATGGGAGATGTTGTATGCTGATGATTTGGTGTTGATTGCAGAGAATGAAAAGGAGGCGGAGAAAAGATTTAAGAAGTGAAGAGATGGTATGGGGTACAAGGGCTTAAGGGTAAATGCAGATAAAACAAAAGTGATGATATCTAGGGTTGGTGGCGGTACAATCAGAGGAGAGGGAGAGTGGCCATGTGCAGTTTGCAACAAGGGTGTGGGAAGTAATTCCATCTTGTGTAGTGTTTGTGATAAATGGGTGCACAAGAGATGTAGTGGTATCAGAGGTAGACTGCGAGATAATGCTGATTTCATGTGTGCGGCGTGTCGGGGAGAGCAGGTGGAGATTGTTAGGCATGAGAGGGTTGAACTTGCAGGCGAGTCTCTTGAGTGTGTGGAGGAGTTTTGTTATTTGGGAGACATGTTATGTGCCGGAGGTGGGGCTGGAGTTAGCTCGGTTGCCTGGGTGAGAAGTGGTTGGAAGAAGTTCAGGGAGCTGTTGCCTCTCCTGACACTGAGAGGACTCTCCTTACGTGCTAAGGGGTCTTTGTATGCAGCATGTGTTAGGGGTGTGATGCTGTATGGTAGTGAGACCTGGGCAGTAAAGGAAGAGGATATTCGCAGGTTTAAACGTACAGAAAGGACAATGATTAGGTGGATGTGCAGTGCGTCCCTGCGTGCAAGGCCTTGGGGGGCTGGGTTTACGATGGAAGAGTTGAGAGGTAGGATGGGACTGGAGAGGTGTTTTGGACATGTGGAGAGGATGGGGGATGATAATTGGGCACAGAGGGTGAGAAGTGTTAATATTGGGGGAGGGGTAGACTGAGAAAGACATGGGATGAGGTCATTAAGTGTGACTTAAGGGTTAAGGGACTGAACAGGGAGGCTGCCGGGGATCGAGTAGCATGGAGAGCCGCCATTAGGTGACAAGGACGATGCATGCAAGCATGTTGGAGCCTTCAAAAATGAAACGAAATGAAACGTACTGAAATTGACCAGATCAGTGATCCCAAACTATCAGATATTGATCTGGCTCAGGTTTTGTACAGTATATGTGGTAAGACTAATTACATTTGTACAGTATACCGGTATGTAATAGACTAAGTACACATCACCTTGAATTTTCAGTACAGTATGGTATTTAACTGTTAGCTCATGAGAGTCATCTTGTAGACTGCCATGATAGGTGAATCAAGGATTCTCTGTTTGTATCTAAATATGGTTGCATCCTTCACACTCCCTTGCTTCAACACTGGTGGTCCTGTCCCATCTTTCCCCAGGCTGACCCCAGAGCATGAGCGGTAGTGGTGAAGAACTGACACATGCTTGGGGGAAGCTCGATTTTTAAGGTATTTGTGTAGAAAGTTGTGAACCATGTGATGACCTGTAGATATGACTGACAAAGGAATCAGAATCATCTTAGAGCGAGACTCTGCAGGCCATAGACGAAGCTCCCGCCGTTTGAAGTGGAAAATTGGAAAAGACAGGGTGTCTGTCAACTTGGTACCATTCTCAAATTCACGGCAGTAGAAAGCATTTAAGATGAGGGCAGCATCTCCTTCCTCACCATGCTTGTATTTTAGGACATTCTGGTACACCTGGGCAAGATTTGCCACTGATGTTCTTGGCACAATGAATTCATCGATATCCACAATGGCAATGTGATGATGGAGTCCAGCAGACCTGTAAATGCAGTCATTCAGAGCAGTAAGTGATCCAAAGTCCCATAAGTCCTCCCATGTATTTGTTGGCAAATTCCAGGGCAGCACCTGAATTGTTACTCCAGCACGAGTGAGATGGTCCAGAAATTCTCTGACTGTCATATCAATTGCAAGGTCATAGAAATAGAAATGGGAGATGCCCAAGACAGTGTTATAGTATGAAATGAACTGAATTATAGATCTGACATCAGAGTATGGCCCAAACAATGGTCTGACACACAAACCACTGCTATTATTTGGCAATTCTTCACTTGTTCTTATATAAATCAACTTGTGAGTACTACTGGCAAAGCCATGAGGAGCAAGTGACACAGCATATGGAATATTCTTGCCCATACTTGTCTTTCTCTTATCTGAGGACCTCTGTGGAGGGTAACAAAGAAAATATGTTCCAACAAATACTTTTAACCCTTCTTCATAAATAAAAGCTCGCAACTGCCCTTCTTTATAATTCTGTCCGGTGTACCACAAGAAACATGAACAGTTCAAAAATTCTTCCTTTACGTCGCCATTAAATATAACCCCAGTTTTCTCGTGGAGATGTTCTTTTCGATACCTTAAAATTCCCATAATCCTGACTACAGGACCTGTGGGTTGAAGGCCGTCTCTAGCATCCCAGTGTGCACTGTATGTGTATATGTCGTCACTGATTCGCAGCCATGTTGGTGGGATATCACTTTGATAGGATTCACTTACATTTGACACTCTTATAGTTTTTGTTAATGATGACTGTTTATTTGCAACATTTCTGTACCTAACTGGAATACCTGTATTAGTAACATGTTTCTCCAATATGGGTGTTATGTCATCAAGCATCATCTGCTGTTGTCTGTGACTCAAATGGACTTCCTCAGACAAATGTTGGCTGTAATAAGAGCTAAAACCGCTAACTTCTTTCTGACGCTGGATGGGGTCTCCATTACCACCAGTAGTCCTGAGGAGAAGTGACTGTTTTCTCTTCTGACTCTTCTCACTTGATAAGTCTCCATCACTTTGCAACAAAAATGTCATGAAAAAGATGAAGCACAAGATTAACAGAAAGATCTTCTTGCACAACTTCCATCTGAGAAACATAGCAAATAAGGCAGTCCTGGAGTTGGTGCTGGTTAGGAGGCAGTTAAGAGAGGCTGTGGTGTTGGTCTTGTCCTGATCATATTTGAGCCCACCTGAAAAAATAACATGACTCCTTAACATTCTACACACTGGGTAAAAGTGTTATGAATTTCACATAGTAGTTTATGACAGCAGTGACAAAGATTAATAAAGGTTAGTTAAAAAGATTACTTCATGTATGAAATTCTTATTTTGGTGGCAAACACACATCAGTAAAAATTACGTACTGTACTGAAATAGTATACTGTACTGTTCTTCAGCATATGTCTATTCTGTGACTAGTTTCCATAATTACAACTGTACCATTCATTTAACCCTGCCAGGCTGATTCTTTATAATGTAGTTTACCTCCCCAAAGCCTGACCTGTGCAGACCTTCACTGTATCTCATAGAAGGTTTGTAACTCGGGAAAGGTTAATCTTAAGGAAATATCTCCAAGGATCAATGGTAACCATACAACCACTGACTACCTCAGAAACAGGCCTATGGAAACTATTTTAAAAAGGCAACTCTCCTTAATCACACAGCTCATTTGGGGCAGTATGAGATAAATCTGAAGATGTGATTCATCCATACTTCATTTTCCTGTAAGTGTTATCAAGCAAAATCCCTCCTTCAAGAAAAAGAATCACTAAATGAGTAAGAAACTACTGAACCTCAGACCCTTGGCCAATGTCAAAAGTCACATAAAACAAGGGTGAGGGCACTGGAATTTAGTTATTTGAGAGAAGCATGTGGACTTACATTGAGAGACTGACTGACAAATGAGGAAGTGAAGGACCGTTGTGGTGTAGATTGACAGAAAGCATTAGGAGAAATACACTGAGGTGGTTTGGCCATGTGGAGAGGATGGAGAGTGAGAGACTAATGAGGCGAGTGTACATGAGTTAGGTGGAGAGGGACGGTGAGGTGGAGGATGAAATGGAGGGATGGAGTGGAGAGGTATTTGAGAGAAGGGTGTGTGAGGTGCAGGGTGGGCAGTGAAATGGCAGGGGACAGGGTGACATGGAGGCTATTTGTTTGAGGCTACCCCTTATGGAACTGAGGCGTCTGGCAATATACAGACAGACATAAAACAAAAATGGGAGTGGGGAAGAGATAGGGACTCCTGGGGCTGTATTCGTTAAATACCTTGAATGAGTATCAGGGTGAAAAATACGAATAAACAAAACTATGCCACCCCTTACGGAATTAAGACGTCTGGCAACAGATGGACAGACATAAAACAAAAGTGAGAGTGGGGAAGAGATAGGGACTCCCGGGGCTGTATTTGATAACTACCTTGAATGAGTATTACAGTGAAAAATACGACTAAACAAAATTATGCTGATTCACTTTTAGAGAGACGTATTTTAAATATTGGCTGAGATCCTTTCTGAAGACTTCTAATACCTGACCACCATTGCGCAGGAGGAGGCTGTAGCACGGGCTGAACAGGGTAGTACTCCCGAGGGGAATGGGAATACTGGTGATAGGGAGAGCTGGAGCTCCTGTTTCACTAGCTACCTAACCATCCCCCATTGCTGACCTTTTCAGTGTGACAGTAACATGGAGAGTACACCAGCATACTCTCCCAAACATTTCCTCTAACTATCCTAAGCACTACACCACATGCGCTTTACATATTACACAACGTATCCCACTACGTTACAGGGGTTGACACCAGCAAGGGCATGCGGCCAGAAAACTTTGCCCCCGCTACCTAGTGGCGGACTTTGGGTGGAAACTTGACTTGGGTTCCGCCGGCATAGATTATGGGTCCAGGGCGAGATGGGGCTCGAACCTGTGCTAGAGGGTACAGGGCACTGCGGCTCCCAGGCTGCCGCTTCTGCTCAATAGAGAGGGTCCCGAACCTGGGAGTAGCACCCCAGGAGGCTGCCCTATCAGTGGGTGTATAATGGCAGGGCAGTTGCAGTGCCAAGCACCGCTTGGAGGGTGTCCCTGCAGCTGTCCTGGCAGGGTGCCCCAAGGCCACTACCACAGCCACGAGTAAGCTGGTGGGCTAGGGGTCCCAGATCCATTGCCTGGACCTGGGTCTGTGCAATTGGGTCGGGCCTTTGGAATGTTTACCCCCCTTTATCTTACTGACTATGAACTACAAAAACAAGCACCAAAGCAAGCCTGAGGACAGCAAATCACCCAGGGGGTTTAGGGTGGGTTCGTGGAATGTGGGAAGTTTGAGAGGAAGAGCAGGGGAAGTCGCTGAGGCTTTCAGTAGGAAGAGGGTGGATGTGGCATGTTTGCAGAAAGTCCGGTACAGGGGTGGATCAGCCAGAAAGACTGTTGGGAAGGATTGCTACTAAAATTGTTTTGGCAGGGGGGAACTGACAGATATGGGGGTGTGGGTGTGTTGGTTGCAGAGAAATGGGTGGAATATGTCATGAATGTTATGAGAGTAAGTGATAGGATATTAGTAGTGAAAATTTTGATCGGGCAGAAATTGATTTCAGTTATATCGGCAAATGCTCCACAGGTAGGATTGGATGACGCAGAGAAGGATAGATTTTGGGATGATTTAATACGTGTAGTGAGTGGTATGGGTGATGATGAGGTAGTGGTTCTGGGAGGGGATTTAAATGGTCATGTGGGTGAAGCAGCTCAAGGATATGAAGGAGTCCATGGAGGATGTGCGTATGGTGTAAGGAATGCGGAAGGGGAAAGAATACTTGAGTTTGGGGAGGCTATGGACATGATTGTGTGCAACACACATTTTAGGAAAAGAATCAGCCGGTTGATTACATACGAGTCCGGGGGAAATAGTGGTCAGATAGATTATTTTCTGGTCAGGAGGGTTGATAGGAGATTAGTGAGGGATGTTAAAGTTATAGGAAGCGTGGAGTGTGTGCAGCAGCCCAAACTGTTGATTTGTGAAATGGTACTTAAGGATCGAGTGATGAGAAGGAGGACATATATACCTAGGAGGAAAAGATGGAAGCTGGGAAACCAATTAGTAAGGGATGCCTTTTATAGTGGGATGAGGAGAGTGGTGGCTGAACAGGAAGCCGTAGATAGAGGCGTTAATGAACAGTATAGAGCCCTTAAGAACAACCTCCTGAGAGTTACCGATGCAATATGCGGTTGGACAAGAGACCCACCAAGACATAAAGTAACTTGATGGTGGGATGAGGGTGTAGAAGCTGCAGTTAAGGAGAAAAGAAGGCTTTTCCGGGAATGGAAGAATGGTGGTAACAGGGAGGAGTACTTGGCTGCCAAGCGCAGGGCTAGAAGAGAGGTATACAGGGTGAAGTCTGAGTCACAGAGACTTTTACTTAATAATCTAAATCATGGAGAAAGGAAAAATATGATTTTTAGGGTGGCAAATCAGGTGAAGAGGGATAATCGGGACATTGTAGGTGAGCAGTGTGTGAAGAATGATGATGGAAGGGTAGTGGTGAACAGTGAGGATATTAAAGATGCATGAAGAGAGCATTATAACCGGTTGTTGAATGAGGAGTTTGATTGGGATAGAGAAGGTTTGGAGCCCACTGATCCAGTGTTTGGCCCTTGGCCTTTGATTGGCGCTGCTACTGTGAGTCAGGCAATAGGCAGGATGCGGGTGGGGAAGGCAGCAGGTGTGTCTGGGTTGACTGCCGAAATGCTGAAGGCCTCAGGAGATACTGGGGTGAGGTTGGTCACTGACCTGATAAATAGGATTATATATGAGTGTGTTGTCCCAGATAATTGGCTGAGGAGTGTAATTGTAAATGTGTACAAAGGAAAGGGTGATGCCCTGGAAAGGGGAGATTACAGAGGTATAAAGCTCTTAGATCAGATAATGAAAGTAATGGAGAGAGTTCTAGAAGGTATGATTAGAGAAAGAGTGAATATCGATGAGATGCAGTTTGGGTTTATGCCAGGCAGGGGGACCACTGATGCCATATTCATTGTTCGACAGCTTCAGGAAAAATATATTGGAAAGAAAAGGGAATTGCATTTTGTTTTTGTTGATTTGGAAAAGGCCTTTGACAGAGTCCCTAGAGAGGCGGTGAAGTGGGCAATGAGAAAGCTAGGGTTGGAAGAATGGCTGGGTAGGGTGGTTATGGCCATGTACATGGGTGCTCGCACCCAGGTAAGAGTGAATGGAGCTTTGAGTGATGAGTTTTCCGTGAATGTTGGTGTGCATCAGGGGTCAGTTTTGAGTCCCTTGTTGTTTATCATGGTGCTTGAAGCCCTCTCACGTGACTTCAGAGATGGACTCCCATGGGAGATGTTGTATGCTGATGATTTGGTGTTGATTGCAGAGAATGAAAAGGAGGCGGAGGAAAGATTTAAGAAGTGGTGAGATGGTATGGGGTACAAGGGCTTAAGGGTAAATGCAGATAAAACAAAAGTGATGATATCTAGTGTTGGTGGCAGTACAATCAGAGGAGAGGGAGAGTGGCAATGTGCAGTTTGCCACAAGGGTGTGGGAAGTAATTCCATCTTGTGTAGTGTTTGTGATAAATGGGTGCACAAGAGATGTAGTGGTATTAGAGGTAGACTGCGAGATAATGCTGATTTCATGTGTGTGGCGTGTCGGGGAGAGCAGGTGGAGATTGTTAGGCGTGAGAGGATTGAACTTGCAGGTGAGTCTCTTGAGTGTGTGGAGGAGTTTTGTTATTTGGGAGACATGTTATGTGACGGAGGTGGGGCTGGAGTTAGCTCGGTTGCCTGGGTGAGAAGTGGTTGGAAGAAGTTCAGAGAGCTGTTGCCTCTCCTGACATTGAGAGGACTCTCCTTACATGCTAAGGGGTCTTTGTATGCAGCATGTGTTAGGAGTGTGATGCTTTTTGGTAGTGAGACCTGGGCAGTAAAGGAAGAGGATATTCGCAGGATTAAACGTACAGAAAGGACAATGATTAGGTGGATGTGCAGTGCGTCCCTGCGTGCAAGGGCTGGGGGGGCTGGGTTTACGATGGAAGAGTTGAGAGTTAGGATGGGACTGGAGTGTACTGGTGTTGTGATGAGGAGATGTAGGCTAAAGTGGTTTTGATATGTGGAGAGGATGGGGGATGATAATTGGGTACAGGGGTTGAGAGGTGTTAATATTGGGGGAGGGGTTGGGAGGTGTAGACCGAGAAAGACATGGGACGAGGTCATTAAGTGTGACTTAAGGGTTAAGGGACTGAACAGGGAGGCTGCCAGGGATCGAGCAGCGTGGAGAGCCGCCATTAGGTGACCAAGGCCGACCCATGCAAGCATGTTGGAGCCTTCAAAAACGAAACGAAACGAAACGATTGCGCCCAGAGCTGGACATACAAAACAATACGAAATCACAAGCTCGTTTTATAAGTTCCGTAATTTTTTCATCCTTGCCTGATGCTTGATCATTTGATCAAGCTTGGTTCAAACTGGGTCAAAAATGGCTAAGCTAACTGTTATGCTCTGTGTTTTTGTGGCGCGATTTCTCGCTCTGTAAATACACAGGGTCAACCTTAGGTTTGCCGTCATGTCTGAAGGCACGACTACTCGCACCACAAGTCACAGGCACAAGCTTCTGGGGGTCCTTTACTACACGACCGGGTTAGAACATTTACCAAAGGAACAGGGCAAAAACACAGGCAAACCAATACAACACATATATTAACCAGATTTGGAAAAACAATACAATATGGGATACTACATGTGGCACTTGCAGAGTTCAATTACAACAAATCAAGCAACACTATTAACAGAGTGGCACACTGGGAAGGATGAGTCTGTGGCTCACTACGTGTCCATGTTAGAGTTACACAATAAGTTCAGGTCTGTTTCTGGCCTTATATCCCCTGGTAGAGGTTTTCTCCCTCGTACCCTATGAGTGATACTGAACCGGGACTTGGTGATAAGTGTTGGGGATCACTAGAGGATTCACAGTGGGGCTCACTCATAAAGCGGGGAACACAGTACACTGGAAGGGAGAAGGGGGGGGGGAAGGGATTCACGAAGGGAAGCGGAAGTCACTGAAATCACTAGAGGGAATCACGTACATCACCAGGCCCAGGAGTGGGAGGGAAAGTCCTCACGCTCTCTGGAGGTTCAGGTGTCGGGCAGGTATAGGAGGGAGGCTGACAGGAGGCGAGTGCGTCACCTCGCATCGAGAGGCAACACCGGGGGTCCCTGGGCCCTCAGGACTAGGACTGAAGAGATCCAGAAGGCAAGTGGCCAGGGGGAAGGCCTGGGCTGTGATCGGGGTGCAGGGAGTGCCAGGCGGCCCCAGGGAGTCCGGAGAGGAGGGCGCGCCCCTCGCGGGTCGAGGTCTGCAGTCTCGGGAGGAGGAGGCCGTCAGGAGTCGCCTGCGGCCTGGGTGCCCCTGGGAGTCCATCAGCGTCGCCGTCGGGAGGCGGGCAGCTGGTAATGTCCCCCACACGCTGGACCTGTAGGAGAGAGAGAAAAACGTCACGCTCAGCCACAGGAGGGGTGGGCTGAGCCAGGGGCTTGCTCCCCTTTAGGAGTCTCTGGCTTCATGGAGGAGGGGGAGCCAGTACTTGCACCCTCAGCCTGGAAGGCCCGATGGGCGCCGCCGAAACTCCACGCCAGGAGGGAAGGAGATCCGGTGGGTGCTCCTTGGACCTGGCAAGCCTGACAGGCGTTGCCAAGGTGCCCTGATGGAGAGGAGAGGGGGGAAGACCCAACGGCCGTTCCCTGAGCCAGGCAAACCTGACGGGCATTGCTGAGGCGACCCTCGCTCAGAAGGCGACAGGAGAGAGATATCCGATGGATGCTCTCAGTAGGGCAGGCCCGACGGGCGCTACCTCGCTCCTGCTGGGGGGCTGACACAGCCCCGGCATGCCCGGTGGGTGGCGTCGCAAAGGCTCTGCTCCCTGTCCCCGGGTTGGCAGGAGGGATCTGACGGACGCCCTCACACACGTTTTCCTGATGGGCACAACTGTGATACTGCTCCCGGAGGAGGGAAACAGACGGGGAAGAACCGACGGTCGTTCCCTCGCCAGCAATTCCATCAAGAGTTGCAGTGACGCTGCGTGGGAAGACTGCAAAACAGCTCTCAGTCCGAGTCTAATGAGGGCTAGCACGGGTAGAGAGTAGTGCACTCAGACTGCTACCTAGGGTCTGGTCCGGTTGCAGAGAGGAGGGGCTTTTGAAAGGTGAGGCAGGCCGTTGTGGCCCGGAAGGCCGTTTCACCTGTAAGGTGAGTATCTATTTTGGTGGTTGGTGGTGTCGGAATTGGTGTGCATTTTACTAACAATGCCCTCCGGCCTGACCTTTGACTACTTCTCAAAATCGGAGCTAGTTATTCTTGCCTGATATGCCCTATCAACAAGTTTATTTCGAATCAAATTACACCTGTTTTGGGTATTCGGACCCTGTTCTATGACGTCAATTCTCAAGGTCGCTTCACTTCATCCTTGTCTTACATTCAACCATTCCACCAAGTTTGATATTGGATTAAAGTTGTTTACATAACATCGCTGTGACGACCTTTGACCTATTCTGAAAAACAAGTCAGCCCCTGGGAAGGCCATCAACCCTTCCATCATGATTGGTCGAAATCGGATTTAAAGTTACTACGTTCGCCTCCCTACACACATGCCGAGCACAATACCTCTCTCTCGCAATACAAGCACGGGACGAGTGCAAAAATACACGATTGGAGTAAAATTGTCAAGGGCATTACAATTTAAATCTACTTACCATGTGCTGAGAAAATTCCGAACTGAGAGTGAGACTGGTGGTAGTAAAATATCCCTGGACGTCCAATGGCGAAATAACGGTATCAAGTTATTAAGAAATTTTTAGCAGTCATACAACTAGATCAGTAGAGGATACACTTGCAAAGAAACTAAGATGAAGAAAAACTTCACGTTATCTGTGTAGGTAAGTTAAACTGATGACTCTTGGATTGTAGACTGTGGAAAATAACGTGGAGCTACATGAGATTTTGCAATATTAGTAGTTTGTCAAACTGATGGATTTTGCTGGACCAAATAATGAGACAAATGGCAACAGAAGATACAAGAATAATTAAGGGATCGTGCAGGAAATGTACCGCAAATAACAGACAAAAGGGTAATGTCACAGGTCCTGGGATATTACACCCGCTCTTCCTACGTCTTGACTCACACCGATTCTCTAGGACTCCAATTCGCTTGTGGAAGTGGCGGGTTGCCAGTTCGGTAGGGTCTGCTATCGCCCAGTCAATCGCGTAAAGTAGCCCAAAACTAGCCACTACCTACCACCATCTAAAAATTTCCCACCTTTAAACTAGCCCAACGGTGCGAGAAAACAACCTTTGCAACTCTGCTAGAGAGTGAGCTCAGTTACGGTATCGGGGACCCACCACCACTTCAAAGCCACAGTTTATTTCATTTAACACCATGTACGCACAAAGGTTTATTTCATTAACTTATATCCCTCATTAGGTGAACACGCATTAACCTGCCGACATGGGAAATGCTGTGCGGTGTAACTGTTGAAAGGAAGATAGTCTACCTGGGAAATTATTTTAGTTATTTCGACTTTTTCTTGAGTCATTATTCAGTAATAGACATGTAAAACTGCAATAAGCTGCTCTGCCCACAGATAGCCCGATCAGTCTAATGGTAGCATTATAACGGGACATGACTGCGGTCATTGCCCCGCCGCACAGAAAACGGAGTGGCTTGGGTTACTTGAACATTTTGCCCACAACACTCCCACATCTAAAGCTGCCGCCACACGTGCACAAAACTGGCTAACATGCGATCCAGTTTTGTGAGGCAAAACGGCTAGCAAAGTCGAGTTGTCGTCACACACGCTTGTCTTGCGAGCCAAAACGGGTAACAGTGTCGTCTGCCTTGGCGCCCCGTGGACATTTGTAAACAAACCACCACGGAGTACCCACTCCCTTTTCCTCAGTTTCTGTAACCGCTTCACGTATTTTAGCAACTCCAGAGCCACAAAGCAGTCTACTAGTGTTTTCCTTGCTGCAGGATCCATATCGAAATCTGATTTATACTTGTTGTTTGGAGACAAAGCAGACGGCCTCCGCGCCTGGTCACCCGTGTCCGAATATTTATTTCTGGTTACAAGAAAAAAAAAGTAAAAATGAATAAAAACCACAAGAATTAAATTGTATTTACTTTAAAAATTTAGTTTAAGTTTCCTTCTATGAATAACAGAATATTTTCTCACCGATTACAAAATTAACATAGGCTCATTTGAGTTCCAATCCCACCAACAAGCTGTGAGCGAGAATTGTTATCCACTTCGCCTCGCAAGCGAAATCTCGCTCACCGTGAGTCAGTTTGGCTAGCGGCTCGCAAAACTGGCTCGCATGTTAGCCAGTTTTGTGCACATGTGACGGCAGCTTTACACGCTCAGTCATATTCACACCTTTACGTTTTGGGTGACTATCCTTTCTGCGTATCAATGGCCTTCGACTTTTTAAACTGTAATCCAATCGCGCCTTCCTCCACCTCTCTTCTCGTTAAAAAATACAATAATTTTGTCTCTTTTTCAGTTACTTTGGTCCACATTAATAAAAGCATTAGAAAGTGAGAAGTGTGAACGTTGGTGGTAGGGCTGCAAGAGGCAGACCATAAATGACCTGGGTCGAGGTCACGAGTCTGACCTCAGGGATAAGGGATTGAATGTGGAGGCTGCCAGACTGACCAGCATGGACAGCCACCACTAGGTGACCAAGGCCAATGCATGCAAGCATGTTGGATCCTTTATAAACGAAACGACAATACGATAAGTGCAACACTTGTGCCCTGTATATAATCAGTTTAAGGCCACATCTTTGACCCTGCCTTGTCACTTTGACCTTTGACCACCTGTCTCCAAACTCATAACTGATTCACTGAATATCCTAAAGCCAAGCCACAACGCTATTTGGCAACAAGGTGGACGAAGGAAAGAGCGACATCAAAGGACAACTAAAACAGCTATGAATGGACAGAGATGAACTACAAACTGAAAACGATGTTCATGTGACAAAGAAGGGTCATGGGACGGACAACAGAAAAGGAGGAAGATTCAAGCAAATCTTCATTAAGAAAACAAACCAAGTGAGGAGAGGTGTGGCGAACATCACTAGACAAAGGGCAGTGTAGAAGGATGTGGGAGACTGAGACATTAATAACAAAGTGAAAAAATGGAAAGATGATCACTGGACATGAGGTAACCACGGGTTAGATGAGTATGTCCCATCTGAAGATGAGCATGTGCAGTTTCCCATTGTCTGTACCTGTGACCAGATGAAGACCATAGATAAACAAATGGTTTCACAGAACAGAGTTTATTGCAAGTGTCATGCAACCAGTGGAAATACCAAACTTGAAATAAGGATTCAAACACGGGGGAAAGTTCTAAAGAGGGAAGTGGGTAAGAAACAGAAACAGGGCAAAACAATCCACTTCATCATTACCCAGGATGTCTGTATGAACACAAACCCAGAAAAATTGGATAACTTTACGATGAACTAAGAAGCAAAACAGCCACTCATGGATCTTAAGAATTAAAAGGTGTGTGTAGAGGGTCAAACAAAGGAGCTGAAGTGCATTAATGGAATCAGAAAATGTGGAGAAGGTGGAAGGAGTGACAAAAATTTGACACTGGTCAAAGAGAATGGCATAAAGTTCAGCTGTTATGACTGACAACAGAAGGCAAAGAGATACTGATACGAAGCAGAAGGGAAAAGAACTGCACAACTTTCACCATCAGTTTTAGACCTACCTACGTACAGTAAACTGGAACTGACCGTCAGTGTGTAAACAAGGGTGTGAGAAAGACAGAATGGAGCAAGGTAGGCGGGAAGGACGATTTCCAGAAAGGCGATATAGATGAGCAGATAAAAGGGCATGGTTAAAGCCATGGGGGATATAAGCAAGGAAGGATACTAAGCAGAGACAAGGAGGAAGACATTAGGAAGGACTGTACGTGCACACAGGAAGGAGGCAACAAGTAAGATCTAAAAGAAAGGGCATCTACAACAGAACAGGGATGACCAGGGATGACTAAGAGAGATGCAGAAGGAAACGGACGGAGTCTGGCGTAGGACTGAAGGGATAAAAGCAGTCGATGGTGAGAGAGAAAGAAAACCTCACTTAAACTTGTAACAAAAGTAGATTTAAAAGTGCCAAGACCCAACTGGAGACTAATATGATGGACTGGATCTAACTGATGTAAAACGGATTTGGAGGCAGAATAGATCTGTTACCATAATCCAACTCTGAAAAAACTAAGGTCATGTGAGGATGAAGCAGCATAGTACAATCATCACCCAAAGATACCTAAGCTATAGTAATGAGATGCTGTAACGTTTTAAAGCAACATGAAGGGAAAAACATGGCCTTTCCGACCCAAACGGGAATAAAAAACATGACCTAAAAGGGAAACCATGGGCTGATAGGAAAGAAGAGTATCATATGAATAAAGGGAGGGTTGTGGAATAATGTGAATTAGTAAAGGAGACAGCATGAGATTTAGAAAGAGAAAAATGAAAATCATGAGTCTCAACCCAAGTGGTGCTGACTGCAGTCCTGTCAAATGGGACCAAGCAGCATAAATTACAAAGTCATTGGCATACAAAGAACCATAGATACCACCATGAAGGGAGGACACAATGCCATTAATGGCAATCAGGAAAAGTGGTACCAATAACACTGCCCTGTGGGACACCTTCATGTTGTGGGAACAAATCAGAAACTGAACAACAAACCCGAATAACAGAGGAACAATCTGAAAGATAATTGCAGAGAAAGATCCCAATATTATCAGTAATGCCAAGAGACTGAATAGTACATAATATATACTACAGTATTTCCAAACAGTATCTTGCTGATATCAGTGTGTTATTCCTGACGATGCCTGCTTGGCAAAACATCAAATAAAATCGGTCCCTTCTCTGCATTTGGTGTTTTACCAACATTAATTCCTTAAGTTGGGCCTTATCTTTCAATCCATCAAAGCCTCATTATATCACTGTCGACAGAAATCAGCTCACGTGCACGATAATGATGTTTTTCAGCTGAAAAATGTGCGATAATTGCAGAAGTGCTGATTTTCTTCTTCCAGTGATGACAAAGAACTATAACCAAGAGACCACTGTACTACAAGCCCCCCCCCCCCTGGAAAAAGAAAAAGAAAAAGAAAATCCACTCATTGGAGGTATCATTAAATACAGCTGATCAAGTTCACTTAGCCATGCTTAGATTGGGATACCAACCAGCCCTCCTCAACTACCAGCTTGGATTTGGGTTGGATGGATTCACAGATACTATGTGTCCAGCTTGTAGGCTTGGCCAACATGACACAACACACATAATGGAGCACTGAAAAGCACATGACACAAACATAAAACTACCGCATAGGGAACCTATGGTACAACAGGAGAGGTTGCTTATCTGTGGCTGATGAGTCTGTTTGGTAAGGCAGACCAGGGTTGAGCAACAACAACCAGAAAACTCAGCTGCAAGTTCACAATCCAAACTGTAACTCTTGTACTATTTACCTTTTTTTTTTTTTTTTTTTACTGCTTTACAGGAGGGTGTTACCACTACAGGGGAAAACATCATATGTTCATACTGTAATCATTTCATATGGATAATGTATTTCTTCAATTTATTCATGCTAACAAATAAATCAGTTCATTCAACTTAGGAATTACTTTTAAACTCAGCAGATTAATGAAGACTGTATCTCATCCCACCAGTAAAAAAAGTCTCTCCAAAGATGAACAAAACTATCTGGGGATAGCACGAATAAAATAAAATACATCCTCTGATTGAAAGTGTTACCTGTTGCCTGCATAGTGGCTTTCTGCAGGAAACCATACAGATTGGAGAATGACCATCAGGTGAATGAGATTAATCTACACAAGCATGGACCATTGTCATTCAAAACTCAAGAAAACAATGTACCATCTATGTCTTGATATCAGTGCTTTCTCCCCCTTTCATATATCTAATCCCACCATTTCCCTCCCTCTCTTCCCCCTCCCCAACTCCTATTATTGTACCTCTCCCTCCTCTTTACTCTATAGACACACATCTTATGTCTACTGTATATTCATACCTGAAGATGGTCCAAGTTGAGCTAAAACTATTGCATCTTCCCAGTACTGTAGGAATAACTCTCCCACTTTAATTTACCCAACATTAGTTGCAAATGCATAAAGAATCTATTGTATGTGTTGTGCTTTATTTCTAAAAGTACATATTAATGCACACTGTATAAAAGTAGTTGATGTTTAACAATTCATATTTCACAGATGTATCCACAGTTAGATTTCCAATGTTACTTTTAGGCAGAACACATGGAAACAAACTGCAATGTCAAAAAGCTCAGAGAAAAGCAATATATACAAAGAAATCAGAAACAGAGGGTGATATAATCAGTGATAAAAACATGCAACATACCTGTATTGGAGAAAAAACAAATGAATATTTAAACTACTTATTTTTAATAGGCACAGATTTTAAACAACTTGATGAACAGAGCAGTGACTGCTTTATCCCACATTTTTTCACAGTGTGTGTCATTAATTTATGACAATCTGGAGGAGGTACAGTCACCCCAGTTTCAACATTTACAGGTAGCTTCAGTTTTCAACATTATCTTGAAACTCTGTTACTTTATTCAATAATTTTGTAATTATTGTATCAAGATTCCATAGTCCACTCTCATATAGAGGTCAATCTGGTTGCATATACACACAGCACTGCCACATAGCTTGAAACTCAAAGCCTGCCTGCGAATGCCATAATAAAGGGAACTACTATCTATCTATGTATTGCCAGATGCCTCAATCCCATATGTGGGGTGGCCACAAACTAATCACCTCTTTGTTGCCCTGTCCAACACCATTTCACTGCCTTGCTCCCAGCTCACATCCTCCTCTCTCACATATCTCTCCACTCCATCCCTCCATTTCATCCTCGGCCTCCCCCTCCCTTTCCCCCATCCACCTCACTCGCATACACTCTCCTCATTAGTCTTTCACTCTCCATCCTCTACATATGGCGAAATCTCCTCAATGTATTTCTCCTAATGCTTTCTATCACATCCACATCCACACCATAATGCTCCTTCACTTCATTTGTCAGTCTGTCTTGCCACGTAACTCCACATGGC
The DNA here is from genome assembly GCA_018397915.1 of Birgus latro. Taxonomy (NCBI): domain Eukaryota; kingdom Metazoa; phylum Arthropoda; class Malacostraca; order Decapoda; family Coenobitidae; genus Birgus; species Birgus latro. Next base: position 44,092 of record JAGKTI010003634.1, read on the forward strand.
CCTCTTAAATAATCCATTTCCACTGCTCTCACTCTTGACTTGTGTCCTTCCAACAAGGTCCAAGCTTCACTTCTATATTGTATCACAATACTGTCATGCAGTGACTCTTTTACTTCCATGCTCACTTCCCTATTTCTTATCACTGCTTTCAAAGAACCAACATCCTTTCTTCCCTGTTGTACCCTTTCAAGCACTTCATCGTCTAAACTTCTATCTTTACTCATCACACTACCAAAGAATGCACTCACACTTTCCATTTCCTCTTCATCCAACCTCACTGTACAGTCATGGCTTCATTTCCCTTGAATACCATAACATTACTCTTCCCTATATTCACCTGAACATTAAATATAAAATATAAATAAATCATACTATATTACAAAGATGACAATAATTCCTGGGGAAATAAAATATAGAGAATGCTTCTCATGTAATCCCTGTTGAGTTATATAAGGCATCTAAATGGGGCAGAAGCAGAGAGCTACATAATCCCTCCTCCTCTCCTCTCCTTGGACTGAAAAAACTGATGCTGTATCTAATCACCTACCCCTTGTGATATTAGCAGCATCACAGCTCCCACAATGCAGAAGGTGAAGAAGAGGCGGCCTGCAGTCCTAGTGGACCCAGGATTGAATCCCACCTGGGGCAGAGTACAGTTTAGAGATCTGAATTTCCTAAAAGCAGACTTTCCTGATCTACCAGTGACCTGCCAACATGTCGTAAAAACACCCCCGCCAATATCAATACACCAATCCTGTATGAGACAGCCCTAGCATGTATTCAATATGGATGGTGGGTGTTAGCACCGAAGAGGTGACATGTGGAGGTGTAGGAGGACTGGTGGGCCTTTGGATGGCTCGCTGCCCCCGGGAAATGGGCCCTGGGGCCTTTGCCCAGAGTTGGACACGTAAAAAAAAAAAAAAAAAAAAAAAAAAGTTTAGAATGATGGTGATAGTGATGATGATAATGAAGCAAGAAACATGAACACTGTAATTATATCAATACAGGATCTACAATAAAGTGATGGCAAACCCAAATACTATGTATGGAACAAATCACAAAAACATCTATAGTACAAAAATCACAAACTACTTAGTAATGAAATAGAATACTAGATTTGCTGAAACTGAAACCTCCTTCATCCTGCCCCTCACGCTGACCCTGAGATCACTAGTTTTCTGACATTACACTGAAGTGTGCCCTCAGCAGCAATCACATTTACTGAGTACTATGTCATTAATGATTTGTACAATGCAAGCAATCCTCATTATAAAGTCAGGGGTGTGCCCTATAGCAACTTTTCTTACAGCTGATATTGTCTTAAGTGTTGTTGATCAACCCCAGTCTGTGTGGCCGAGCAGACCCATCAACTACGGGCAAGCAATTGCCCCTGCAGATCATTCTCATGCACTGATGTTCCCTTGCGGCTGAGAGTGCCTCATGAAATGGGGAAAATTATGAAGGTTTGGTTCCTGGATGAATGCCGCATTTGCAGTGCTCCATCCAGTTAGCTGAGGCACCAGCCCCATTAGCTATATGGTTATAAGGTTACTGCTCAATGCTGTAAATGGTATCCTGGGTTACAGGAAACCAATAAGCTCATGACTCAGTGTACAGCCACATGAAGTGAAGAATAATAAAAAGTGACAGGAGGAAAAGGAGGTGAGGATGACAGACAGACAGACTGAATGACAAATGTGAAAGAAGAAGTGGGCAGCACTATATCAAGTGAGTGAATAGTGGTCACCACTACCAACCACCACAGTTAATAGTGCAAATCAAGGGAACAGACAAATCAGCTTTACAGGATGCAACTCAACAATTCTGCATTGGCAAATTTTCTGTAATGTAATGGGGACTCTGTGGGGGAAATAAAAAACTATGATGAGGACTGCCTGTATAAGTATAAAGTGAGACTTAACTTTCATGTTAATCTAAATATTGTACCAAATAACAATGAATAATTATTGATGGAATGTATTTCAATGTTTCAATAATTGGGTGGTCCAACACTGTTATTTTACTAATGGATTTAACTGAAAACACTAACATTTATCTATCTATCTATCTATTGCCAGACGCGATAATCCCATAAGGGGTGGCCATTTGACTTTGAGTTAGTTTTACAGGGAAGGGCACTAACCCTCCACCAACCCACCTGTTGACACGTAGGGAGCACATTTGGTATGGTTATGTGGTTACCACCCAGCACTGTAAATGGTTTCTTGGCTTACAGGAAACCATTTGGCTTGTCACTCAATGTAAAGCCACCTGTAAAGGAAAGAAAAGCAATATGAAGTGATAGGAAAGATGAGAGAAATACAAAGAGAGGAGGGCAGGCAAAGAAAAAGAATGATAAGGCTAAGGAAGAAGTAGGCAGCACTACATCAAGTGAGTGGATGATGGTCACCATCACCTACCACTAACACTACCATACCTTTGTTAATTTTTGTACAGTTTACAAGCAAATATACCTAGTAACTGAAATACTACACTCAATTTTTATTTTCAAATTACAGTAATATTATTATTGATATTCTTGTCCCTTCAGGTGGTGGCGACCATCATCCACGCACTTGATGTAGTGCTGCCTACTTCTTCTTTAGCCTTTATCATTCTTTTTCTGTGCCTGCCCTCCTCTCTTCCTATTTCTCCCATCTTTCCTGTCACTTCTTATTGCTTTTCTTTCCTTTTCAGGTGGCTTTACATTGAGTGACAAACCAAATGGTTTCCTGTAAGCCAAGAAACCATTTACAACGCTGGGTGGTAACCATATAACCAAATCATACGTGCTTCCTGCGTGTCAGTAAGTGGGTTGGTGGAGGGTTAGTGCCCCTCCCTGTAAAACGAATAACTCAAAGACAAATGGCCACCCCTTACAGGATTATGGCGTCTGGCAATAGATAGATAGATATTCTTGTCCCTTCATATTTATACCCTTTCCAACTTATGCTATCAAGAAATATCGACTTACAATTGCAGAGTACAGGCAACCCCTCAAATTTACAGCTCCCACTTTTACGCGGATTTTCACCCAGTAAATTTTTTTCCCAGCGATCCGAGTCTGTAGAAAGCATTAGGAGGCATTCACAGCAAGTGTCAGTTATTTCCTGTGCTCGGCCAGCTGTGCGCTGTTTCATGAGGACGCCGCACCCATACGTACCCTGCACCTGGGCCTGCGCAGTTCTCCCTCTCTCATTTTCTCATCTGCATTTGCACCACAAACACCTCTGCTACACTCTCGCAAGGTACCTGTGCTGATTAACTTTTAACTTTACTTATTGCCCTACCCTAGTACTCTCATTTGTGTAAAGGCTTCAGTTGCAGTGCTGTACTATACTGCATTTACTGAATTTCTGTGCATGCTAGTGTAATAACTTGTGCTACCATGTGTGTCTGCCATTCTGCAGTTGCAGCCTAGGGTCAATATTAACATGTACCATAGGCTAGTTCTCCCACATGGACTAACGTTACGATTGCAGCTCTGTGGTAAACAGTAGAGCATTACAGCCCTATTTTGTGATTTTTGTGTGATAAATTATTATCCCACAGGTGTATTCAGCATGGGCCCTAAGCTACCTGTCGTTTCCAGTAGAAAGGACACCACTCATAAGTGGCATAAGAAAGGGATGAGCCTAAAAGACAAGATGAAGTTACTGGGTAATTGTAAGGAGGGCATGGCATATGCAGCGGTTTGGAAAACTCTTTAGTGTAAACGAGAGAAAGGTATGCCCCATTAAGAAAAAAGAGGAAAAGATTAGGAAGGCGCTGGTAGCTACTGCACCTCCCTCAGCTACATATGCATGGCATGCCAGGGATATAGTACTTTCTAAGATGGAGAATGGTCTCTATCTTTGGATAGTGGACCAAAACAGAAAATGCAATCCCACAGACAACAACACCATCAGAGAGAAAGCCAAGGCCCTTTATGCAAGGTTGGCTGCTGAGAAGGCAAAGCAGGCTGCTCAGACCAAGAAGGACACCCCTAGCACCAATGCTGGCTCTCACACCAGTGCTAGCCCTAGCAACAGCCCTCTCTCATTCAATGCGAGCAAGGAGTAGTTCGACCGGTTCCGCAAGAGGTTCACCCTGCACAGTTTGAAAAGGACGGAGGCATATGCTTTGGCCGACCACGAGGCTGCAAAAGCATTCCCGGCAGAACTGAAGAAAATCACTGAGGAAAAAGGCTACAGGCCAAAGCAGGAGTGGAAAGTGGACGAGACAGGCCTTTATTAGAAAAAGATGCTGTCCAGAACTTACGTTGCGAGGGAGAAAAGACAGGCACCCAGGTTTAAGGCAGCAAAGGACTGCTGCACCCTGCTGTTCTGTGACAAAGCTGCTGGGCATATGATTAAGCCCAGGTTTATTTACAAATCCAAAAACCCCTGAGCACTCACGCCCCGCAACAAGAACCTCCTCCCCGTGTTCTGGATGAGTAATAAAAAGGCGTGGACCACCAGCAGCATTTTTATGAACTGGTTCCACCACTGCCTCCTGACGGAGATACGGTCCTACCTGCAGGAGCTGGGCATTTCGTTCAAAATCCTGCTTGTCCTGGACAACGCTCTGAACTACCCAACATCACTGGAGGGGTTATGCAGGGAGGTGCAGCTGGTGCTTCTGTCCCTTAAGACCACCTCCCTGCTACAACTGCTTAACCGCAGTGTAATAAGCGTATTCAATGCCTGTCACACCCACTGGTCCATGGCTTGGCTACACTCAGCCATGGAGGCAAATCCTGGCCTTGGTGTACTTGATTACTGGAAGGGGTTCACCACTGCAGACTGCCTCTTGGTGGTGCAGGAGAGCATGCATGATTTGCAGCCCAAAACTGTGAACGGCTGCTGGTAAGCGCTGTGGCCAGAGTATGTCTGTGATTTTGAGAGGTTTGCTCCCGGTTACCAGGTGGACCAACCTGTCAGGAGGACGGTGGAGCTGGCACAGCTTGTTGGGGGCGAAAGCTTTGATGACATAGAGGAGCAGGAGGTGAGGGAACTTGTGGAGGACCATGAGGTGGGGCTCAAAGGTGATGAACTCGTCAAACTGGTTGGACTGGTGAGTGAAGAGGAGGAGGAACAGCGCCCAGAGGAAGCCCCACAGGAGCAAGCCCTTTCTCTGGAGATGCTGGCGGAGGGAATGAGGATGATCGCCCAGGTCAAAGACTTCTTCTACAGCAAGGACCCGTCCATGGTGAGGGCACTGAAAGCAAATAGAGCAACTGACGATGCTACTGCCCCCTATAAGACAGTGTTTTCAGAGATGAAGCAGGCAAGATCACAGATCCCAATAACAATGTTCCTGACAAAGTGACCGCTGCCTCCTGCTCCCGAGTCTTTGTCCCCATCCCCTGGGCCTTTGCCTGTCCCTGTGCCTGACTCTGTTCTTGACCCTTACAACTCACCATCTCTACCTGCAACTGTGCTCAACATGGACAACCCAAAACTACTTGGCAGCAATGACAACAGTGGAGATGATGGGGAGTCTACGCAAATGCAGACTCCTTGTCCCAAGCAGTTACACTTCTCATCATCTCATCGAGTCATCTGTTATTGGTAAATGCATGGCTTATCATCTTCATGTTTATCATTGTCATCATCATCATCGCAATCATCAAACAAGTCGTCAAGGTTCATCCACTATATCTTCAGAGTCAATGATTGGTTAACTCTAAATTTAATGGGTATGGTTACTGTATAAGAAATAGAAATTGGGGTAAAATACTTACGTGATGACTTCCCGGTCTCGCGCTGCCTGATGTGCGCACGACACACACTGTCTCGGGAGGTGGTGGAAGTCACCATGTAAATAATTTGCTCTAACTTATATTAGCAATGCCCATTAAATGCTTATTTGTTATAAAAGTTTTTATACAGACATGTGGAGAGGATGGGGGATGATAATTGGGTACAGAGGGTGAGAGGTGTTAAAATTGGGGGAGGGGTTGGGAGGGGTAGACCGAGAAAGACATGGGACGAGGTCATTAAGTGTGACTTAAGGGTTAAGGGACTGAACAGGCAGGCTGCCAGGGATCGAGCAGCGTGGAGAGCCGCCATTAGGTGACCAAGGCCGACGCATGCAAGCATGTTGGAGCCTTCAAAAACGAAACGAAACGAAACGAACTTCAGTATATGTCTGAGATATTTCGTGGTGTTTTCTGGTCCCAGATATGGTTTTTTAGGCCTGTGCACACTGCCGCAGTTTCGGTGGCAGTCAGCAGCAACAAAATTAGCCTTAATTCTTATTGAAGTATATTGTATACTGTACTGTAAAGTAGTAAAGTATATATTTCTGCTGTTTCAAGCCAGTTTTAAGTTCCTGTGATGGTTTCTAGAGGCTTACAGGGGTTACAGGCTACCATAGGGACATTTTGAGGGGGAGCGTCAAAATTACGCAGAAATTCCAAATTCACGAGGGTCTATGTCCCCTAACCCCTAAAAAATTGAGGGGTTGCCTGTATGCTAAATTAACAGATATTTTCTCTTTAACATAAATTTACTTTACATAATTCCACTAATATCTTCACATTCCTTCACACTCCCTCACCCACACAACTGATATCTTCCTTACATTTTCCTACCTATAACTAAAACCCTCCACACACTCCTTCACAAATGCCACACATTCACCTCATGATACTATAATGGTTGGACTTGTGATACATGTCTGCAAATCACCGTGGGTTGGGTTCATGTCCACACCGTAAAAGGAATTTAAGAGGGTGCATCAATAAGCCCTTACTGCTTGGTGGACAGTCACGTGGGGAAACAAACCACAATCTTTTTTTAACTGACGAGGATCCCTGACCACCTTTCAGCTCTGTTGATGGCTGTGTACTAGTCAAACTGGAGGGCTGATCTGGCTAGTGCCCAAGAAGACTCATTCATATTTCATCATTAAGCCCAATCAAGTTTCATGCAAGAAAGGTTTAGGTCCAAATGCAAAAACAAGGCTTGAACCAGACTTAGGGTCTGAGTTGGTCTCATGTCAGACTTGAAATGCACCCGCCAAAAGCTGTTATGAAGAAACAAGGTTTGAGCCTTGCAGAGGCTGAGCAAATGCTCTCAAGTCCAATTCACCTCTGAGTGGGCTTGAGTCAGATTTAAGCATTGAGAACCTCTTATTTTAACAATTTAGTAGGTTTTACTTTTAAATCAATCAATAAAATGATACTGCAGTAACCTATAATGCAATTCTTGGACAGTACTGTACTTTGCAAGTTTTATAGCCTCCTGAACTTCAGTAACATTCATTCATCCATCATCTAATCCAGTGTTTCCCCATGAGGAGCACAGGAGCCCAGGGCTAGGCAAGTTGATCCTGACATTAGAAGAGTGACCAGCCTCACTCATCCCTGAGTGGCATTACGTGAGCAATAAACCCCAACCACCCCTTGGATATAAACCTGCACAGGCTCAATCCGATTGGAGTGCCTTATTTACCCACAAAACCACCAGGTGCCACAATCTACTTATGTGGTTACCACCAAGCACAATAAACAGTTTCCTGGTGTACAGGAAATCATTTGGCTTGTCACTCAATGTAGAGTCACCCACAGACAGAAGGAAGAGGAAAGAATGAAGGAAAGAAAGACAGAAGAGGAAGGAAAGAAAGACAGAAGAGGAAGGATGGAAAGAAGGAAAGAAGAGAGGAAAGGGCATGCACCCAAGATCAGCACTACATCGCGTGAGTAGATGTTGAGTGCCCCTACCTGCCACTAAACTTCACTAACCAAAATGAAAAATAAAAATCTATATTATTCTCTAGCTACATTCATGTAATTATATCTATTTCCATATAAATACTGTAACTTAGTGCACAGAAATAAAGTAAGCATTATCCATCCATCCATCATCCAATCCCATGTCGCCCCATGAGGAGCGCAGGAACCCGGGGCTAGGCAAGCTGGTCCTGACATTTAAGATGAGAGTGACCAGCCTCACTCATCCCTGAGTGGCATTACCTGAACAATAAACCCCAATCACTCCTTGGATATAAACCTTCACTGGTTCAATCTGATTGGAGAGCTTTAATTACCGACTGAAACCACCGGGAGCCAAAATTTGGTTATATGGCTACCACCCAGCATAGTAAATGGTTTCCTGGTGTACAAGAAACCATTTGGCTTGTCATTCAGTGTAGAGTCACCCACAAGCAGAAGGAAGAGAAAAGAATGAGAGAAAGAAAGACAGAAGAAGGAGTGTAAAGGCACCTGTAGGCAGAAGGACGAGGAAAGAATGAAGGAAAGAATGCATTATCACATGGGCAATAGTAATGCTCGTTTACTGTATGTAAAAATTAAAGTGTCACCTAACCAAGCCATGGTAATGAAAATAACCGAACAGATAATGAAAACTGACTGCAGATATCTGTTACTTACCAATTTAGAAAACCTCTTTTTCTTTATCTTGCCTTATTTGCTAAATTTAATAATCAAAAGACAGTGCTATGATTGGCTGATTTGAAAATAGTTGAAGGTTTGCCCACATCAGCGACTTGAGCCTCAATTCAGCACATAGTCGAGTCAAGCTGCCTGAGCCTGACTGGAGTAGGCTGTGAACCTAAGCATGGGACTGTCCCAAACCCAACCTCCAAGTCCAAATCAAGATTTGACCTGCTATTTGGGCCTCAGTATAATAAAGTTGTGAGAGTGGCCCAGTTGCATAAGGGAAAAAACAAACCAACTACAGTAACCAAGGAGATTCAATCCAACCTCATACCTAATGCTCATCATTTCATGCAACCACAACTACATTTATTAATTCAATCACTCATAGTCTCCTCATTCTCCCAGCTAGAACACTGATGTTCTCGTCATACCTATAATCTCCTTTTCTTCAGACCCTTGTCATCCTGTGTGTCCCTCTTTCTCTTGGGGTCATCATCTGTTCTTTTGGCAGAAGATTCTCGTGTCTCACGCCGCAATGACTTCTGTGGTGTGTCCTCTGCACGTGCCAGCATTTGAGTGTTGAGGAATTCCTACAAAAGAAATTATGAGAATTGGATTTCCAATGTGAGCACACACAAAATTACATTTCTTATGGCTGCATATAAAAAATTAAATTTTCTAAGACAGCACATACAAGCATTAAATTTCCTATGACCGTATATAAAAGAATTTAACTTCCTACATTAGCACACACAAATATCAACTATCCTATCTTCATCATGTTTTTATTTTATGTCTTTCTGCACAAAGCAATGGTCAGATGGGTTCAAATGATAGCACTTCACTGCTCTACAAGAAGCCTAAACATAGTCGTGTTGTGCACCCTGGGAGGAACAGCTATATCATTCACCCGGGAGCCAAACCCAATACTTCACTGCACCTCAAAGTGGAAAGTACCCTGGTCCAACACTGATGAGGCACTGTCTACCACAAGGGAGTGTCTAATCCTATGTGCTATACTGTAACTGTAGGATGACTCCACAGAGGAGCTAAATCTGTGGTCAGTAAGTTTGTTCAACCAGATATACCAGGAAAAAAAAAAAAAAAGCACTTCTTCACCAACTCGCTGATAATTTGACTATGTGGCAGTTTTGCTCACCTCAATGGTTGCAACAGCATCCTTCATCATTTGGTGTGCCATATGAAAGACATTGTGATCACGGGTGTTATACATGGTGGCATTGACGAACATCAGCATTATGTCCCGCTGAAATTCTCCGGTTGTGCGGATTACGCCACTCTCAATATTCCTCTTAATTTTCTGCAGATCCATTGGCCTGTAAAGACAAACATGAATGCAGCATAATTAAATTAATGTCAGCAATGATTACAAATACATGCAATAACTTCATACACATATCTGTACTGTAAGTATTACGAATAAATATGTACAGTATGATGGAAAGATGAAGGTACAGTTTAGATCATCATGTAATTAAACTTACCGCTACTTTGGCAAACTTTTACTCCAAACAGATACTAATAAATAGAACAAAATGCTTTCTTCTTCTCGAAAGGAAAGCCATTTTTATAGGAAAGCCATTTTTATATTTATAAAAAGGTAATATGGTACAAATGGCAATACAGTAAACCCTTCATAAGTCGAACTATATGGGGCTCTACCCTGGTTCGAATTACCAAATTTTCCGTCTTACCGAATTTTCACCCCCCAAAATTGCTAAGACAATACCTATTACTTGTCCTTTCAACACTAAATTAAAGGCGCATACAGTATATAAATATATAAGAATGACAAAAAAACAATTTAGTGCATTTAACCCCTTCAGTGCCAGGTGTATTTTCATTTTCTTCTTGCTGCCACCAGATGATTTTATTCAGTGTAGGGAGGATCTGTGGTAGTGCACGGGGTTGGTACAGCCTTCGTTAACCCCTTCAGTACGAGAGTCCAGTCCTGAGTGCCATAAAATCGGCTGGAGAAAGCGTAAATAAAGTAAAAATAAACGACACGGTACTGAAGTGGTTAATTGGTAGAAAATCATTCACAGAGGCAGTACAGTCCCATCAGCAGCGTGTGTTGCGAGATGGATTTTCACCCCCAAAATTGCAAAACAATACTTATTACAGTACTTGTCTTTTCAACACTAAAGAAGCATATACAGTATATAAATGAATAAAGAAAGACAAAAAAGAAACAATTCAGTGCACCTAATTTACCTTTCGTTAGAGGCAGTACAGATCCATCGGCAGTTTCTGTTGGAGACGGAGGTGGTGGAGGTTGCTGAGTTTACAATTTAACGTATCATTCTAAACAGTGCCCAGTATTTATTTCACTGAACATTAAGAACTTAACTTAAATGTAATCACTTTAACAGACTGCAATGTAACACTTGCAGTAATAATAGTACTGAACTTTAATCATGATCACTTAACACTAAGTCACATGCACACACTTTTTTTTTTAATTAATTTTTTTTTTTATAGCTTCATTCTCTTATAACTAGAGGTGCCAGTACCATTTCTTTTACGCTTTGAACCTTCCATGGCAAGGCAGAAAGCAAAAGAAGAGCATTTCTCAGCACTAGATGACAGTAAGAATGGCGCGACCACCGAAGGCAAGCAGCAGACTGGCGCCACATGTCCACCTGGTGCCATTTGTCCCCCTACCTCCGCATTTCGGCCTACTTACCTACGTGGTCTCGGTCTGAGTTCTGCTAACTGAAGATTCCGTCTTCTAAAAGTTTGACTTACAAAGGGTTTACTGTAATTCTAAGGGTGCACTCTGTGGCAGATGGATGGCTACCACCGACACCAGGAAGTACTACCAGGAGGGTGAAATGTGGCTACACGCTTGTTAACTTGCCACACGATTATCACTCTTAGACATGGAACAATCACCCCAGACAATTATCACTCTTAGACATGGAATATTTAGTCATAAGTACCAAGACAATTATCACTCTTAGGCATGGAACATTTTGTCACAAGTACCGACAATTATTACTCTTGGGCATGGAACATTCAGCCACAAGTACCCACACAATTATCACTCTTAGGCATGGAACATTCAGTCACAAGTACCCACACAATTATCACTTTTGGGCATGGAACATTTAGTCACAAATACCAACACAATTATCACTCTTGGGCATGGAACATTTGGTCACTGGTACCCACACACTTATCACTCTTAGGCATGGAAAATTTAGTCACAAGTACAGTCAACTAGTGATCTTTCTTCTGGGTGACAGTACACTGAATTCAAGCTGAGACTCACATCATCACAAATCTAATTACACATCTCATGTTTCTTTTTTCCCAACTTCTAGGAACTGCTGGGAGGCAATCAGCTAATTAGCTTCATTTAGCTTCCAGTCCATTGAAAACTTCAGATGTACAATGGCCAATCCCAACACGTGGATTCATTGTGGGGAAGGATGGTGTCCTTATATGTTATGCTATATGTACAGGAAACTGTAGGCAAATTTATAATACAGTATAGTGAGTGTTCACATAATGCAGGAATATTTTACCCTGAAGCTCCAGCTTTATGAAAATTGCACGTTCCAATGTTTGTTGTGTTTTTTTGGAATTTCGAT
>JAGKTI010003635.1:0-21941 GCA_018397915.1 Birgus latro
CTCTGTCTGTATTCCCTGCTTCCTATGATCTCCAATCTTTCAAACGCAGTGTGTCCAGGCATCTCGAAATGAATGGATCTTGAATTTGGCTCTCTTTTGCATTGTTTTTACTTTTTCTTGGAAGGAACAGTATGTGGGCCCATTGCCCTTGGTTCCTTCTTCCTTGCCAAAAAAAAAAAAAAAAAAAAAAAAGCACTCCAGTTGATTGACCAGGAGGGATTTTTTTTAAATGAAAATATCAGGAAAACCCATCCATAACATATGTCCTTTGTGAATTAAAGCACCAAGCAGTCAGTAAGTGTTAACTTTCACTGTAGTGTACTATACCCCATAGGTGGTAGACTGTGGTAACTTACAATGTGTTGGCTATCTGTAACTGATAGTGTGTAAGTTACAGACTGTATATATATTGCAGCAACTGAAAGAGCAAGATTCAGCCTGCCTCTCCCACTTGTCTGAGGGCCAGTTCTTAGTGTACAGCCGCAGCAAACCTTTGGTGCGCATTGATGAAGCCAACACGAAGGATGCTCTAGTTTGGCTCAGCTATTCAGGTATGGTACCACATTCCTTAATAGAATAAAACTCAAGAGTTATCAAGAATAATTAAGTTAATATGTCTGATGACATCTTTATAGGGTTAGGCTAATTCCTGATTGATGGGTACATGTTAAAATCACAGATTGTTGTTATTTAGCTCTTACCTTAGCTGAAATATCTGCTACAGACTGTTTAGTACCAGTACTGTGTTAGATCATTACAGCTAATTCATTTAGTAAATGGATTGATCATAATGATTATTTAGATTCCTCGAGTTGATCAGCAGCCGTTATGATCGTCATCTAGCCCTTCACACTACAACACACTTTTTCACCTGAAACACCTTACTTTCTTAATACAGACATTTCATCAAACTAACAAAAGTAGTATAGGGGCACCCAACTGAAATGGCCAGTTTCCTGCAGTCCTTTGGTTTCATGTGCAGATTAGCTTGGGGGCACAACAACAGCAAGAACAAGAACAACCCAGTTCACATGTACATGATGTGAAGGGAGATCCAGAGCAAGCATCCTGGAACTCATAGGGAACATAAATTAGAGGTGAAAAAAAATGCAAGTACAGTCTTCATTTTTGTGCTTTTCCTTCATCTCTCCTACCCTCTGATTTTACCATGCTTGTAATTAAGATTTCTTCTGAATATATATTTTCTGCCCTCTCTGACCTGAGTACTAAAAAGTGTGCAGACCTTATTCGGTCTCTCCTGTTGTTTTGAGGAACTGTGCTTCTTTTCCGACTCTCTGCCAAGGCAGACTCTTTTGCATTGTCTATCAGTATGCTCCTTCCTTACTAGCTGAAATTTGCATTCATTCAGTCCATTGAAGTACCTTTCCTTTCATAACCTTTCTGACTGTCAGTTTGAATTCCATCAGGGATGCTCTGCTGGCAGTCTTCTCATATTCCTTTCAAATTTGTGGTCAACCTCCATTTTAGGACCAGTGAAGCCTTTGCCATTGAACTTTACCTGCCAAAGGCTTTCAGCAGTGTTTGGCATGAATTTTGTATTTCCAGTCCCTACTTTCATTTTCATTCTATCCATCCATCCCCTCACCTCAAACTTTGTTTTCTAGTCTTCTATAGCTGCTGTTAAAGATGACCTTTTCAAGCCGTCAGTGTTGGTATTCCTCAGGATTCTGCCTTTTCTTCAGTTCTCTTCCTCCTGTTCATCAGTGATTTTCTGACCTGTACTTTCAGCCCTATCCACTCATATGCTGATGACTGTAGCTTTCACTAATCTGTCTCCTTCTCATGGCGTTCATCACAGCAGTCACCACAACAGTCAACAACTAGGCAAACCTGGTTTCTGACTTGTCATTTATTTCTGGATGGGATAAAAGAAGCAGTCTATATTTCATCAGAAACTCATTTCCTCCTTTCAACCTACCATGTCCTCCACAAGAATAGCCTATTATATTCAGCAGTGCACAGTGCAGTCTTTTCCTTGAGACCTGTCATTCTAAAATCATGGTACTTGCCTTGCAAAATCTACTCCTCAGAGATTGGATATATGTAACAGATTCCATACTTTTTTACCCTTACATAGTTGTCAACTTCTCACAGGATTTACTTGCTGATGTTTGGAGTACTATTCCTATGGGGGGGGGAGCTCATCACCTACATGTACAGCTTTTCTAGGTAGGCAACAGAAGCCATAATTGATAATAATGACCATAATGTTTTTCATTCCAGTTCTAAACCAGTATTTCCAAGTCTTATTTCAGTTCATGTATTGTTAGAGTGGATATAAATGCTGATAGTCCAGTACTCAGTAAAAGCATTGAATAAGAGTTAAGTTTATCAGTACTTGCATAAAAAACTGGGTAATATAGACCCAAGAACTTTCTGTTTGAGTATGTATACCCTGGGATGGGCAAATCATAAGTCAGTGGGTAGGGTTTATCTCACCTCTGAAAAGTGAATAAACAGTAGAAGGGCAGTGTAGAATTGGCTGTGATCATTTACTGTGCATAACTGATAACTGATTTAGGTACAATACTAAAATGATAAAAACGTCACTGATTTAGTTTTCCACATGTTTCTGTACATTTAACCATATTAAAATGTCTGCAGTGTGTAGGTAATGGAAGATATTCTGCCACTATAAGGTGCTGTATATTTAACTCCTTCACTTTGATGATGTAATTTTGTATATACTGTACTGTATTTTATTCTTGGTACTTCGAGGTGACTGAGTTCCAGAAAGATCCCCTGGATCAGAGCAGTTAATAAAGTTAATCTCTAGATCCCCCACGAGTGAAAAGTTTCTCCTAAACTTAAAAAAACTGCCAGGAAATAACAAGAGTGCCAGAGAGTGTATACCTCCAAGTCAGCCCCATCCTCCTTTTTTAACTTTGTCCTTTGACTCTATTTTATGTGGTATTTAATCACTTGTTCCTTTGACAGTCCTAGCCATTCTACCAAATTTGGTGCAATTTTATGTAGTTTTCCATAATGTTGCTAAAAAACTGACAAACAAACCCAGCCAAAAACATAATCTCCTTGGTGGAGGTAATACTATATATGATAAAGAAAAGTACATCAGTGAGCCGAAGCGATTAATAGTACCCATCATGATGCAGTATTTACACTGAAGCTGCAGTATAGTGTTATTGACCTGCATGTGTGTTGGTATTGTTTATCTCATAATCCTCTCAACTTTTCAGAAATAATAAAGTACTACCCACAAATCCCAAGCGCCACAGTTCTTCTGGATGTATCTGAGGAAGGCAAACCAAGGTACAGTGTGCAGGTAAAATCTTTCCACATTATTAGGAATACAGTATTAATAGGGTCAGAAATGTCTCAGTTAATCCCATTCATTCACTCACTCAGTCCAGCCAGGCCAGTGTATTTGATATGTATGCAAAACTTAGATTGCATAGTTCACCAGTAACTCATAGCTAAGCCCTTACAGTGATGCATCCTCTCACACCACAGCATATTTGCTACCTCATACACTACACTTTCCCAACACAGACAGTCCTTCAAAACAGCTTTAACAAAAGATCTCAGGAAACACCTGGCTGAATTTGCCAGTTCTTTGCAGTCCAGTGGGTTCACATCTAGATGAGCCTGGGACCACAACATCATCAGCAACAACTGAGAGCATTGTACAGTTAAGAATACACAGTATACTGAAACTGTAATGCAGAAAGCCCTATAACTTGCATAGATCTAAAGGCACCAGACATATACAGTATATAGTATACAGCATTGTACTGTACCTGGTACTCTTTGGTTGCATAAAAAATGGAAGGGGGTTGCATTTCATATATGTGGAGTCCTCATTTAATCAATAGGAGTCATTAGATTATTGTTTGTAGTGTAGTGAGAAGAAAACAAGGAAGATTCTGTGCTTTAAAGTTATGGAGTTCATTGCCAAGAACATACTGAAAAGATTCAAGGAAATAGGAACCTGTTTTGTAGACATCATAATGAAGTGACAGGAAGCATCCAGCCATCCTTGTATCACCCACCACACTTCCTTTTTTTTCTTTTTTCTCCCCCCCACAAAAAACAGGATCAGGAAAGCACAAAAGCTAGATAACTACCAACAGAGTACCTAGCGCAGTGAACCATACATCCATTCACTCATCACTGAAGCCTTTCAGATTTGCAGGTACACTTCACAAGCAAGACAAAAATTACTGTAATACAGTATTATTATGGATTCCTTACTTAAGTATATGATAGAACTGTAGCTTAATGTAATTAAAAATCTTCCTTCTGCCTGTGGATGACTACAGTGAGTGACAAGCCAAATGGTTTCCTCTACACCAGGAAACCATTTACTACGCTGGGTGGTAACCCTATAACCAAATTTTGGCGCCTGGTGGTTTAGTGGGTAATTACAGCACTCCAATCGGATTGAGCCGGTGAAGGTTTATATCCAAGGGGTGGTTGGGGTTTATTGCTCATGTAATGCAACTCAGGGATGAGTAACGCTGGTCACTCTCATCTTAAATGTCAGGACCAACATGTCTAGCCCTGGGCTCCTATGCTCCTCATGGGGCAACGTAAGATTTGATGATGATGAATAGTACATGTGTTCAGCCACTGTATTCCCCTTACTGCAGCATATGGTATTTACTGTAGGACAGTTCAGTTGGAGTATCTGACAAATGTATGGCAACAGTCTTCAGTAAATTGTCCTGTTTATAACAACGTTATTCAGTACTTGGTCCAGCACAAATGTGAAATCTTTTGTTGTTCCATGTGGAATTTTCATACATATTATGCTACTGCTGTAATATGAAAATCCTTACATAGATATTCCAGTTTGCATATACAACCATTCATCCCTATCTGTTGCC
The DNA here is from genome assembly GCA_018397915.1 of Birgus latro. Lineage (NCBI taxonomy): Eukaryota > Metazoa > Arthropoda > Malacostraca > Decapoda > Coenobitidae > Birgus > Birgus latro. Next base: position 4,869 of record JAGKTI010003635.1, read on the forward strand.
AGACACCTTAATCCCATAAGGGGTGGCCACAAACAAACTGCCTCCATGTCGCCCTGTCCCTTGCCATTTCACTGCCCTGCTCCCAGCTCACATCCCCCTCTCTCATATACCTCCCAACTCCATCCTTCCATTTCATTCTTGGCCTCCCCCTCCCTCTTCCCCCCTTCAACCTCACTCACATACACTCTCCGTGTAGTCTCTTGCTCTCCATCCTCTCCACTTGGCCAAACCACCTTAGTGTGTTTCTCCTAACTTCCTATCACATCCACACCCACACCACAATTCTCCTTCACTTCCTCATTTGTCATTCTGTTTCTCCATGTGACTCTGTCTCTCCATGTGACTCCACATGCACCTCTCAAGTTTTCCACTGCTCCCACTCTTGAATTGTGTCCCTCCAACAAGGTCCAAGCTTCACTTCCATACATTAGAGTTGGTATCACAATACTGTCGTGCAGCAGCTCTTTCACTACCATGCTTACTTCCCTGTTTCTTATCATTGCTTTCAAAGAACCAGCAACCTTTCATCCTTGTTGTACCCTTTCAAGTACTTCATCCTCTGAACTTCCATCCTTACTCATCACAGTACCCAAGTACTTAAATGCTCTCACATTTTCCATTTCCTCCTCATCCAACCTCACTGTACATTCAGAGACTTCATTTCTCTCGAAGACCATAACTTTACTTTTCCCTACATTCACCATTAGATTCCATTTCTTACATACTCTCCCAAACTCATTGACCAAGCCTCACAGCTCCCTTTCGTCTTCACTTAACAACACAGTATCATCTGCAAACAACAGTACAGGGAGATTCCACACACTGCCCTCTCTCATTAGGGCCACTTCATCATCCACTGCTCTACCTTGTATTTCTTTTTATAACCCCATCCATATACAGATTGAACAACTGTGGAGCCATGACACATCCCTGTTTCAATCCAACCTTCAATTACAAGAATTCACTTAGTTCACTATCCACATGCATTGAAACCTTAGCACCCTCATACATACTCTCCATGGCATTCAACAACTTCCTGTCCACTCCATAATTATATTCTTAATACTTTCCACGATCCTTATCTATCTACCCTGTAATATGCTTTCCCCAAGTTCATGAAGGCTGCATACAACTTCTTTCCCTTCGCTTGGAACTTTTCCACTAAAGACCTAAGAATGAATATCCGATCTTCACAACCTCTTCCCTTCCTAAAACCTTCCTGTTCTTTTCCAACTGCAGTAATTCCTCTGTTATTTCCCTAACTGTCAATATGTATCCTTCCATATACTTTTCGTATTACACTAAGAAGACAAATGCCCCCGTGATTACCACAAACTTCTTTTTCCCCTTTTCCTTTGTACAGGGGAATAATTACAATACTTCCAGTCCTCCTGGACTTTACCTTCCTCCCAGGCCAAGCTGCCCATCTTCTACATCCATTCTACTACTATCCCTCCCCCATGCTTCAGCATTTCACCACACACTCTATCAATTCCTGGGGCTTTGCCCATTTTGACTTTCTTCATTGCTTGCACAACTTCCATCCTACTGATTTCTTCCCCTCTTCTCACATCCCTTCTTCTCCCAGCCATTCCTCAGCCACTTTTACTTGCATTACCTACATTCTCTATGTTCAATAATTCCTTAAAGTGTTCTCTCCATCTGCTCACTTTTTCTCCCCTCTCCACTAGTAATCTCCCATTTTTATCTTTCACTCCCCGACTAACTTCTTTAACACCCTATCTAACACTGTTTACCTCTTTCCAGAACATTTTCTTACGTTCCCTCATCCACTCTCTTCTTACTCTCTCTTACTAATCTCTTTGCCTCTTTCTTCCTCCCATATATAACTCTCTCTTCCCATCTCTCAACTTCCTCCACACCCTTGTTTCTCATCCACTCACTATATGCTTTCTTTTGTGCTACAGTCTGTTTCACCTTTCATTCCACCATGCTGTTCCGTGCACCCCTTTTCATCTTCTCTTCACCTCACACACCACCTCACATGCTGCACAGATTTCTTCTGTAAATATCTTGCACACACCTTCCACATCCTCCATCTGCTCCAAATCATATTTACCCAACCACTCCTCCACTTCTCTTTTATATTCTGCCTTTTTTCACCCTCTTGTAACCTTTCCACCCTACTTGTATGGACTACTTCCTCTTTTCTTTCCTTTCTTCTATTCCTCCACTTCATTTGAACCTTGACTCTCACCACCATCAAGTGGTGGTTAAAAAGTCCACTCCCCCAACCTCTGTATGCACTTGCATCCATTACACACCTTCTCATTCTGTCATCCACACACACACATAATCAGTCATTGCCTTCTGTTCATTCAGTTCTCTGCCCACCTTTCTTATCAGTTGCCACTTATACCTGTGGATCATTTTGTGTCTGAAGAGGGTATTGGTAATGACCAACCCCCTCTTGGCACAAATGTCCATTAGAGCACTGTCATTCTCATCCACTTCTGCAGGCACACCCCACTCACCAACTACTCCAACCACCTTCATATTCCCTACTTTTCCATTCTTTTCTCTAGTCAAAAACACTCTCTCATTCCTTTCAAACTTTTCCATGCATACTTCCACATTTGTCCAGACTCTTCTTTCACCCTGGTTGCATGATCTTGTGTAGGCGGCGCATACACACACACAATTGCCCAAATTTGTAGTCCAGCTTTTAATCTTACCCACACAGTCCTTGAGCCAACTGATCCATACTCTCTTATATTCTCCTTCCATCTCTTGCACACAATACACGCTCCTTCTTTTGCCCTCTCATTCTCCTCCACTCCCTTGCATACACCCTATCCATACTCCCATTCTCTCACACTCTCACCTCTACATTTAGCTTCAGCTAATGCACATACATCCACATTTGCACCCTCAAGCACCTGGCCAATCTCTCTCTCTTTCACCTCATCATTTGCACTCCGTACATTCCACGTCGCAATCTGTACTGTGTCCTTTGTACAGTCCTTAGTTGTCACCTGTTGGTCAGTCATGGTCTGAGGCTTCTTGTTCATGTTTTTAGTTAGTTGTTTTCTGGGGAGGGGCACTAATCCTCCTCCCACTTGTTGTCACATAGGTACATGCCATGTAATATAATATGACTCACTATGCTATATGTTTTTTTTTTCCTAATGTTTCGGGCTCTAGTAGTATATCAGATTGAGTGCTTTAGGCCACATTTTCTTGGACTCATGAGGCTGCCTAGTGCCTCATCCTAAGTGACATACTACAGTAAACCCTTGATAAGCCGAACTATATGGGGCTCTACCCTGGTTCGAATTACCAAATTTTCCGGCTTACCAAATTTTCACCCCCCCAAAAGTGCTAAATTACCGAATTATCATCCCCAAAAATTGCTAAGACAATACCTATTACTTGTCCTTTCAACACTAAATTAAAGAAGCATATATAAATAAATTAGTTATGACAAAAATCAATATAGTGCATTTAATATACATTTAACCCCTTCAGTGCTGGGTGTATTTTCATTTTGTTCTTGCTGCCACCAGACAATTTTAGTCAGTGTAGGTTGGATCTGTGGAAGTGCACGGGGTTGGTACAGCCTTCGTTAGCCCCTTCAGTATGTGAGTCCAGTCCTGAGTGCCATAAAATCGGCTGGAGGAAGCGTAAATAAAGTAGAAATAGACGTCACAGTACTGAAGTGGTTAATTGGTAGGAAATCATTCACAGAGGCAGTACCGACTGTCGGTAACATGTGTTGGAGATGGATTTTCACCCCCCCAAATTGCAATAACAATACTTATTACCTGTCTTCTTAACACTAAAGTAAAGGAGCATATACAGTGTATAAATTAATAAAGAAAGACAAAAAAGAAAGAATTCAGTGCACATAATTTGCCTTTCGTCAGAGGCAGAAGATCGTCAGCAGTCTGTTTTGTTTTGGAGACGGAGGTGGTGGAGTTCACACTTGAACGTAAATTCTAAAAAGTACCCAGTATTTATTTCACTCTATATTAAGAACTAAACTTAAATGTAATCACTATAATAGACTGCAGTGTAACACCTTTCGTTAGAAGCAGTAGATTCTTTGGCAGTTTGTTTTGTTTTGGAGACAGAGGTGGTGGAGGTGGTTGAGTTCATACTGTAACGTAAATTCTAAACAGTACCCAGTATTTATTTCACTCTATATTAAGAACTAAACTTAAATGTAATCACTGTAATAGACTGCAATGTAACACTTTCAGTAATAATAGTACTGAACTTTAATCATGATCACTACACTGTCACACACGCACATTTTTTTTTTTTAGCTTCATTCCTTTACGACTAGAGGTGCCAGTATCACTTCTTTTAAGCTATGAACCTTCCATGGCAAGGCAGAAGGCAAAAGGAGAGCACTGTTCAGCACTAAATGACAGTAAGAATGGCACAACTACCGTCTCCAAAAGCAAGCAGCAGACTGGCGCCACTAATCCGCTTGGCGCCATTTCTCCCCCTACTTTTGCATTTCGGCCTACTTCATACGTGGTCTCGGCCTGAGTTTGGCTAACTGAAGATTCCAGCTTCTAAAAGTTCGGCTTATCAAGGGTTTACTGTATATATGACACTGTAGCTTCTCATTTATACAGTCTTGTTTGGTATTGTATCTTGGTATCAGCATACTGTGGCTGGTATTGCTAGCATAACCTTCAGGAGAATATTGCTATGTTGCACACTTGTGGAGGTGGTGGTTAAGTGGTTAGAGACATAGTCAGCTATAAAAAATTATGTAAATTTGACTCAAGATGGGACAGGGAACATGTTGCTTGTTTTATTTCCTTAAAACTGACATTACTGACATTCTACAAGATGCACTTAACCCCTGCTAATAGCATGACACCAGCCCTGAAGAAGACAGACCTTACATGTATGCGATGTGAACTGTGGGTACAGTATTAGGGCTGAAGCAGAGATGTGAAAGTGTAGGACCCATAGGAGGATTAGTGTGCATCAAGGAATTGGCTGTCATATCTGTGCCCAGCACTGGACACACAATAAAAATAAAAAAGCAGCTAATCTTTTCCCCAGGTAGGAGCACTTCCCACAGCCACTCAGGAACAGCTGGAGCATGAGACCCAGGCTATGTTTACTGATCTACGGCTGGCACTGTTCATGGTCAGCTGGCAGGAGGCCCACACACTCTCACGAGCAAACTGCGTCCTCATGTGGAATAAGAACCATGCCTTCTGTGGGAAGTGTGGAGCCCCAACAGAAAGAAATGCTGCTGGTAGGTATTTGTGGGTAAGTGAAGGCTGTATTTAATCTCTTTAGTTTGGAAAATCCTCCCTATGAGAATTAAATTGTCTGAAGTTAGCAAGAATGAAATGCAGTACAGTAAAACCTCGATATAACGAAATTCAGTAGACCGGAATTCGCTTTTATCGGACTCGAGGAGCTACTGGACTAAACCCCTATATATCGGAAAAAGTCCGATATAGCCAGAAATCAGTCCGGACTGCCTGACAACTTCAGCTATGTTCACCACAATAAGACAAGTAAAAGATGTTTTTCAGTGCACAGTACAGTATTATTATACCATTTGATTAATGTAGTGAAGGTATAACACAGTACAATACTGCAATGGTGGTGAAAACTACCGATGCAATCCGGACTAATGTCTGATATATCGGAAAAAGTCCGGATTAGCAGGGGTAAGTCTGGATGTCGCTTTTATCGGAAAATCGCATATTTCGGACTGGCCTGAGCCCCAATTGGTCCGTTATAGTGAGGTCATACTGTATTGTAAATAGTACATCATTTAAGGGCTTCAAATGTAATAAGGATGATTTGTTAATATTGTGTTAGCTACTTTGGTTAAAAACTGATTTGGCATCATTGGCTGTGTAGATGGATAGATGTAGGTCTCTAGAGATATACAGTATAATGCAGAGTGATGGTAAACTGTAATGGGTAAAATGCAACTTTTTTTTTTTCCCCAAACAAAGGAAGACAGGGTTCGAGTGATTTTTTGATGGTAAATAAAACTATTATTCTACCTATAGTATTTTCTGTCACTTGCATTTTTAAATATGTGTTTAGTATATCATTAGCCAGATAATTTGTGAGCACTCATACTGGAAAGATAACAGGCTTGTAATAGATCTTGGTTATCAGTAATAACAAAAGTATCTTTTTTTTTTTTTTCCCTGTTGTTGTGCTACCTCAGTCTGTATGATCATGCTGACCCATCAACCACAGGCAAGCAGCTGCCACTGCAGGGCTGTCTTTTCCAGGGAATCGATTTTCCCATATGGCTGACAGTGCCTTGCAACAACGAGGCATAGAGATTAATGTGAAGGTTTACAGCCGCTCTGCTCTCTCTGTTCCCATTCATTAGGCTTTCAAAATATTCTTTCCATCTGGTCCTTACTTCATCTCCATGGGTTAATAATCTACCACTTACATCCTTCACATTTTCACATTTCTTTCCACTGTCATTTCTACATTTCTGCACCTTATTCCAGAATAACTTCCTATTTTCAGAGTAATTTGTATTCATTTTTCTTCCTAGATCATTATATGACTACTTCTTTTTCCTCTTCACCAGTCTCTTTACATGCTTCTTGCTTTCAGTATATTCAGTTCTTCTTTCAGTTGAACCCCTGTTCTGTAATCACTCTAGCCATTTGTTCCTCTTTTCCTCCAATGCTCTCTCAACCCCTTCGTCCCACCATGCCGTACCTTTCTTCTTTGTTGTTACTCTTGCCACACCACGTTCCACTTTAGCATTCGTAACTAAGCAGTCCCTATATGCATTCCACTGGCTGTTCAGATCCATTTCATTCCAATTCACTGATTCAAACTCCTCCCCTTCTTTGGTCCTGTATTCATGTGCTATTTCTTTGATCCTCAGCTTCTCGAATTTCAGTCTTTCTCCCTGACTGCTCCTCTCTCTCCTGGTCCACCACACTCCTCTCAGTTTGACCTTGCATACCCCAATCATATGATCTGACAGACCTCCACATCATCCTCTCATGGCCCTCATATCAGCAACCATTCCCAGCATCCTCTACAAGCACCTAATCAATTAGGCTCCTTTGAACACAATCCCCGTTCTCTCAATACCACGTACTGTATATTTATGTGCATCTTTGTGTTTGAAATATGAGTTACAAATACACAACCTCCTTTCCTGAGACATGTCCTTCAGTTGCTTCCCATTATCATTTTCTCCTGGTACTCCATTACAACCCATTATGTCATCCACAGGACCAGTGCCCACTCTTTATTCATATTGCCCATTACAATCACTTTATAGCTCCTGGGCATATCTCCCACTGCTTCATCCCAAAACCTGTCTTTCTCTCTTTCACTCCTGTCATCACACAGTGCATACACTACAATCACTCCCACTTTCACCTCAAACTTGAACTTGACATACACACATCTCGAACTGACACATTTACAGTCTCTCATTCCACTCTGCCACACATCATTCATCAACAAAGTAATTCCCCACCCATTCATGCCCAAGCTTACACATTCCACACCCTTCCACTTCACATCCTTTCATCTTTGTTTCACACAGTGCCATCACAGCATATCTCGCACTCTTGAACACATTCATCACTTCCATCCTCTTGCTTCCTCATTTACTCACATTCCACCTGGCCATGCAAATCTGTCCGTTTGGCTGGGGCCCTGTGCAGGTATTGGGCCTTCCGAGGCTCTCCGAAACGTCTGCCATGATAAAGTGATTTTGGATAGGGGAATCTGGGGGACAAAAACCCTAGTTATTTGGTTACCACCTAGTGTAGTAAATGGTTTCCTGGGTACAGGAAACCATTTGGCTTGTCACTCAGTGCAGAGACCATAAGGCATCCTAACATTGAGTGATTAAAAAAATCCCCCGAGCTAGACCTTACAATGAGATCATATAGCCCCGCTAGGTAACAGGAGGGCGCTACCCCTCCCAGCACAGCAGTCCCAGGTGCGGCTCGAACTCGCGACCCCCCAGTCTTGAGCTCGATGCTCTACCTCTGAGCCGCCATGCTCCCCCGACATTGAGAATGGATGATGGGTGCCTGTAACTTCAGTGATCCAGGCAGTAAAATATTAGCCTAGCCTTGGGCCCTTCTACACCCGAGGCCCTCTGGGGCCCCCAGATATATTGAAGGATTGACATACCCTTTTTATACAACACATGTGAGATGGAGTGGAGAGGTATAGGAGCTGGGCACAGGGCAATGAAATTGGGGGGTTGAAGAGGGCGGCATGGAGGTGATTTTGTTTGTGGCCACCCCATACGGGATTAAGGTATCTGGCAATAGATAGATAGATAGACTTGTGTTAATGTTCAGGTATTATACTGTAGTTGCCAGTGTTTTCCTCTGTGCCTCATGCTTTTCCATCAGGGTACTCACGTGTGTGTGGTAGCTGTGGTCTGACCCAGTACCCCAGCAGTGCACCAGTGGGTATTGTGTTGGTGACAGACCCAGCTCTGACCCATGTTGTGCTGGTGAGGCAGCCACGCCACCCCCCTGGCATGTATTCTTGTATTGCTGGATTCTCTGATGCAGGTACTATCTCATCTCATGTATTGCATGGATTCTTCTTTCCTGAGTAACATCCATATACTGTATATACTTAGATCACAAAGGTTACATGAACCTTGTAATTTGTTGTCACTGATGGAATGCCTGTATTATCAGCCTGCATTTCACACGTCTCCATTGTTGTTCAATCTGTACATGGATGGGGTTATAAAAGAGATACAAGGTCGGGCAGTGGATGTTGGAGTGGCCCTAGTGAGAGAGGGCAGTGTTTGAAAACTTCCTGTACTGTTGTTTGCAGATGATACTGTGTTGTTGAGCGAAGACGAAGGGGAGCTGCAAGCCTTGGTAGATGAGTTTGGGAAAGTGTGTAAGAAATGGAATCTAAAGGTGAATGTAGGGAAGAGTAAAGTGATGGTCTTCGAGAGAAGTGAAGCCAGTGAATGTACAGTGAGATTGGATGGGGAGGATATGGAGAATGTGAGTGCATTTAAGTACTTGGGTAGTGTGATGAGTAAGGATGGAAGTCTGGAGGGTGAAGTGCTTGAAAGGGTGCAGCAGGGAAGGAAAGTTGCTGGTTCGTTGAAAGCAGTGATAAGAAACGGGGAGGTGAGCATGGAAGTGAGAAAGTTGTTACATAACAGTATTGTGATACCAACTCTAACATATGGAAGTGAAGCTTGGAACCTGTTGGAAGGACAGAAGTCAAGAGTGAGAGCAGTGGAAATGAGTTATTTGAGAGGAGCATGTGGAGTCACATGGAGAGAGAGACTAACAAATGAGGAAGTGAAGGAGCGTTGTGGTGTGGTTGAGGACTTGATAGGAAGCGTTAGGAGAAACACGTTAAGGTGGTTTGGGCATGTAGAGAGGATGGAGAGTGAAAGACTGACGAGGAGAGTGTATGTGAGCGAGGTGGCGGGGGCAAGAGGGAGGGGGAGGCTGAGGATGAGATGGAGGGATGGAGTGGAGAGGTACATGAGAGAGGGGGGTGTGAGTTGGGAGTGAGGTAGTGAAATGGCAGGGGACAGAGCGACATGGAGGTGATTTGTTTGTGGCCACCCCGTTCGGGATTGAGGCGTCTGGCAATGGATAGATAGATATATATATATATTCCCCCAACTTATTCCCACAGGAGAGAGCCTAGAGGAGACAGTAAAGCGAGAGGTTGCAGAGGAGGTTGGGATGGAGGTGGCATCAGTTCGCTATGTGGCCTCACAACACTGGCCCTTTCCCGGGTCACTCATGGCTGGGTGCTTTGCTATTGCCGATATACAGGAGGTACTGTATGTTACTCCATGCCTTTTCGTAATTGTTTACTGTAGTTCAGCCTCCTTATCTTGGCAGCACATTTTCCACCACTCAGTGGCAAGATATTGGTTTGATTACATCCTCTCATAAGACTTCTTCATGACTTGCATCATATTTTAGTGTAAGTTTTTTGTTACACCTCACCGTTCAAGATGGAGAGATTGTACTAACAGGTCAAAGTGGAGAAAGTATAATACTCTAGGATATATTGGAAAACAGGTCATCATTTTGGGTGGGACATTGAATCTTTGATCATTTCTTTTAATGATTCATTATAATGAGTTGATGGTGTAGAGTCATGGTCCTACAGTAAGTGAAAATATACTGACGGAAAAAAACAGTTTAATCAGGTGATGTATTCATCAACCTTTTTATCACCATGGGCTCTCCTATGCTGAATAAAACCACCCACTAATAGCAACAGTAAAAAAAAAAAAAAAAGATCATTATGCTGAAGTGGTTTTACTGTAGTCCATATTAAATATATGGTTGACTGGGCAGGTTGTTGATAGTTCTCCTCCTTTTGTGTTTCCACTTTATGTTTTCTGGAGCCTACATAACCCCATCTTTAAGAGGGAAAAAATATGGGTGGATGACTGATGATGATTATGATGATAATGAATGTTTTCTCTTTCCTTGTTTTTCTGGATCCTACCTCACCCTATTCTTATGCAGGGAAAAAGAGGCCTGGACAACGATGATGACGATGATTGAATATTTCAGCTGAATTTGGACATTAATGAGTTACAAGATGCAAGATGGTTTACCAGAGAGGAAGTGAGTGCAGCGCTGGACCGAATCAAAGGCAACCCCTACCTGCGGCTGCGAGGGAACCCATCTGGTGAACTTTTTGTCCCTCCACCTGGAGCCATCGCTTACCATCTCATATCACACTGGGTTAAACGCACTCCCATTCATGAGATCTATCACCATATTTACTGATAGTAGATTGGTGGTATCTGAATATTCATTCAAGTACCGATACAGTATTCAGTCTGTTCAGCCTGAGGACATTATTTATATTTTATTCTTGCTCTGTCCAGCTGATTTTATTCAACTATAGAAAGGCCCCATTTACTGATCTTAAGGTGATTTTTTTTTCTTTTTTTTAGCAAAAAGTAAATCAAATATGATTATAGTGTAGGGGTTTACCCCTTCATTGTGGTTATTGTTTTATTGCTTGCAAGCAACACTTTGTAGTGAAGAAGTGGAAATTAAGCCATCTCCATTAACCCTTTTTCAACAAAGGGTATCTTGTAAGAATAATATAAAAGGGGAGGGGGGGGGTAAAAACAGTCTCAACCCCTTGAGCTACGGTACATTTTTTTTTTCTCTTTCTCACTACCACCACATTATTTTATTCACCTTAGGTAGAGCTTACCAATAAAGTGAAAGGGTTAATGGAGGATATATCTTGCCCCTGCAGTTCAGAATATCTCACCAAAACTGAATAAACTTATCTGTTGGTAACAATAATAAATACAAAACATGTTTGAGCTTCAGGAAAAATACATAGGAAGAGAGAGCTGCTTTAGAGAAGGTCTTTAACAGAGTTCCTAGGGAGGTAGTGAAGAGGACACTGAGAAAGCTTGGTCATCATCATGATCTGAACCTCCTTTCCCACCTTAGGGCAGGCTGAGGAGTAGCAACGTCCAGACAAATTATGTGAGTGCTTGCACCCAGGTGAAAATTAACAAAGGTTTGAGTGATCAGTTTTCTGTGAACGCTAGCATACATCAGGGGTCAGTCTTAGCCTGTTATTGTTTATCATGGTGCTTGAAGCTCTCTCATGTGACTTTAGAATGACTCCCATGGGAGATGTATGCTGATGACAATGATAACTGCGGAGAACAAGAGGGAGGCATAGGAAAGAATTGGGAAGCGAAGAGCTGGAGTGGGGTACAGTGGTTTGAGGGTAAACATGTAAAAAACAAAAGTAATGATATCTATGTCTGATGGTAGTACTGTGAAGGCAGAGGGAGAGTGGCTATGTGCAGTTTACCACAAGGGTGTGGGAAGTAACTTCACTGTGTATGGTATATGATAGGTGGGTGCATAAGATCTGCAGTGCTGTTAGAGGTAGGCAGCAAAATACAGTAATGCTTTTTTTGTGTGTGTAGTGTGTTGGGGAGGGCATGTAGAAATTGAGAGGCAGGAAAGGACTGATCCTGCTGGTGTCTCTTGAGTATGTGCCTGGAGTTTGTTAATTTGGGGGACATGTTATGTGCTAGAGGTGAGGCTGGAGCTAACTCTGTGGCCAGGGTAAGGAGTGGTTGGAGGAAGTTCAGGGAGCTTTTACAGCTCCTGGCTTTGTGAGGGCTCATCTTCCATGCTAAAGGGTCCTTGTATGCAGCATGGGTTTGGTCTGTAATGCTGTATGGTAGTGAGACTTGGGCTGTAAAGAAAGAGGATATTTGTAAGCTCAAATGTACGGTTATGATAATGATTAGATAGATGTGCAATGTGTCCTTGAAGGAGAGGCCTGGGGGGGGGGGAGTTAAGACTGCAAATGAGGAGTTGAGAGGAAAGTTGCTATTTGAATGTATAGTATTGGTGTTGTGATGACAAGGGGTAGATTGAGATGGTTTGGGCATAAGGAGAGGAAGGAAGATGACAGCTGGGTGCAGAGGGTGGGATGTGTGAACATTGAAGGTAGGGCTTTCAAGAGGCATACTGAAAAACACCTGAGATGAGGTCATAGACTGTGATCTCAGGGTTCAGGGACTAAATATGGATCCTATCTATCTATTGCCAGATACCTTAATCCCATATGGGGTGGCCACAAACAAGTCGACTCCATGTCGCTGCCAGAGGCAAAAGTGTAAAGAGTCACTATTTGATAACAAAGACTGACATATGCAAGCATGTTGAAACCTTTATAAATGAAACAAAACAAAATGATGTCAGTGGAGTGAAGTGGTCAGCACTCACTACAGACATTCTATCAAGCTGATTAAAATCATGTAGCAATGGCAAAAACATTGTATAAAAGATGTCATCATACTGAAAGAGTTAACTAGAGTACATAAGTAGATGTAACAGATAATGTTGGCACAAAACTAAACATTTTAGGTCCATTCACACTCAGGTATTATTGTCTCACTGCCAGCTCTACATTGTTTAAGGTCATGGTGTAGTGGTGACTTAGAGAAGTGGCCTGCTGCTTGAAATTTTGCAAATTTGATCCCAGACTGAGGCAGGGAACTCTGAAGATTTGAATTTCAGTAAAACAACAAGGGTTTACTGACCTTCCACTGGATCGATTGGCTTGTCTATATGCTTCTCATGTCATTTTATTTTTCACATGAAGTAAATATTTTAACTTTCAAGCATGACTGTTTTTTTTATCCCTTCAACCTGAAGATGTATTTTTCAGTTTATTTTGAATAACAGTAGACCACTTTCGTGCAACTTTCAAATGATCTAATATAGTGAAGGAATTAAAGCTATTTGTACCCTCCCATTCTGGAAAGCCTCCTCTGAGCTGAATAAAATCCTTCGGAGATCGCAAGGATATCGTGGATTTTGTCATTTACAAGCAAGAGTTAAAGATTAGGTAAGGTGCCTGATGGTCCAAAAGTTGGTATATCATCTGATGCATTTGTTCTAACCTGACAAGGATCCCAAACTTTTACAACTCAGTTGATGGCCAAATGTAGCCAGATTGGAGGGTTCATATGAGTAGTCGTCATCATCATCATCCGGACTTCCTTTCCCACCCTAGGGCAGGGTGAGGAGTAGCAACGTCCAGACAGCCCAAATTTGCCCAATCCAATGGACCACGCTTCCATTCACTCATCATTCAAGCCTCCAGAATCCTGGCTCTATCGGATACACCAAAAACATTCACTACGTTTTATAGCTTCACATAAACGTATCCAATAGAGTCAATCCAGACGCTGCATTAAAAAGGGGTGCCAAATCCCTGATCATGCAATTCTTCTTGCAACATTCATCCAGCCAGCTCAATCTCGTCAGTTCCCTAGCCTCACCGACTTCCAAACCTCTCTTCCTCACACACTCATCCACCATATCTCTCCACCTTCTCCTTGGCCTACCTCGCCTCCTCTCTCCTTCAAATTCACTCAGATATACCTTTCTCACCACTTCACTACTCTATTGTTATCCATTCTCTCCACATGATCATACCATCTCAGTACACTCTCTTCGATTCTGGTGCCCACCGGCTTTCTCACTCCACATCTTTCACGAATCACATTTCATTTTTGAAGGCTCCAACATGCTTGCATGCATCGGCCTTGGTCACCTAACGGCGACTTTCCACACTGCTCGATCTATGGCAGCCTCCCTGTTCAGTCCCTTAACCCTGAGGTCACACTTAATGACCTCGTCCCATGGCTTTTTCAGTCTACCCCTCACAACCCCTCCCCCAATATTAACATTTCTCACCTTCTGCACCCAATTATCATCCTCCATCCTCTCCACATGCCCAAACCATCTCAGTCTACCTCTCCTCATCACAACACCAATACACTCCAGTCCCACTGTACCTTTCAACACTTCAATCATAAACCCAACCCCCCCAGGCCTTGCACGCAGGGACGCACTGCACATCCACCTAATCATTGTCCTTTCTGTACGTTTGAGCCTGCGAATATCCTCTTTATTCCCCAGGTCTCACTACCATACAGCATCACACTCCTAACACATGCTGTATACAAAGACCCCTTAGCACATAGGGAGAGTTCTCTCAAAGTCAGCAGAGGCAACAGCTCCCTGAACTTCTTCCAACCATTTCTCACCCTAGCAACCAAGCTATCTCCAGCCCCACCTCCAGTACATAACATGTCTCCCAAATAACAAAACTCTTCCACACACTCAAGAGACTCACCAGCAAGTTCAATTCTTTCACGTCTAACAATCTCCACCTGCTCTCCCCGACACGCCGCACACATAAAATCAGCAGTCTACCTCTAATACCACTACATCTCTTGTGCGCCCATTTATCACAAACACTGCACAAGATGGAATTACTTCCCACACCTTTGTGGCAAATTGCACATGGCCACTTTCCCTCTTCTTTGTACTGCCACCAACCCCAGACATCATCACTTTTGTTTTATCTGCATTTACCCTTAAGCCCTTGTGCCCCATACCATCTCTCCACTTCCTAAATCTTTCCTCTGCCTCCTTTTCATTCTCTGCAATCAACACCAAATCATCAGCATACAACATCTCCCACGGAAGTCCATCTCTGAAGTCACGTGAGAGGGCTTCAAGTACCATGATAAACAACAAGGGACTCAAAACTGACCCCTGATGCACACCAACATTCACGGAAAACTCATCACTCAAAACTCCATTCACTCTTACCTGTGTGCGAGCACCCACGTACATGGCCATAACCACCCTAACCAGCCACTCTTCCAACCCAAGCTTTCTCATTGCCCACTTCACCACCTCTCAAGGGACTCTGTCAAAGGCCTTTTCCAAATCAACAAAAACAAAATACAGTTCCCCTTTTTCTCCAATATATTTTTCCTGAAGCTGTCGAACAATAAATATGGCATCAGTGGTCCCCCCTGCCTGGCATAAACCCAAACTGCATCTCATCAATATTCACTCTTTCTCTAATCATACCTTCTAGAATGCTCTCCATTACTTTCATTATCTGATCTAAGAGCTATATACCTCTATAATTTCCTCTTTCCACAGCATGACCTTTCCCTCTGTACACATTTACAATTACACTCCTCAGCCAATCATCTGGGACAACACACTCATATATAATCATATTTATCAGGTCACTGACTATCCTCACCCCAGTATCTCCTGAGGCCTTCAACATTTTGGCAGTCAACCCAGACACACCTGCTGCCTTCCCCACTTGCATCCTGCCTATTGCCTCACTCACAGTAGCAGTGTCAAAGGACAAGGGCCAAACACTGGATCTGCTGGCTCCAAACCTTCCCCTATCCCAGTCAAACTCCTCATTCAACAACCAGCTATAATGCTCTCTCCACGCATCTTTAATATCCCCAGTGTTCACCACTACCCTTCCTTCATTCTTCACACACTGCTCACCTACAATATCCGTTATCACTCTTCACCTGATTTGCCACCCTAAATATCATATTTTTCCTTTCCCCATGATTTAGATTATCAAGTAAAAGTCTCTGTGACTCAGACTTCGCCCAGTATACCTCTCTTCTAGCCCTACGCTTGGCAGCCAAGTATTCCTCCCTGTTACCACCTTTCTTCCATTCCCGGAAAAGCCTTCTTTTCTCCTTAACTGCGGCTTCTACACCCTCATCCCACCACCAAGTTACTTTATGTCTTGGTGGGCCTCTTGTCCAACCACATATTGCATCAGCAACTCTCAAGAGGTTGTTCTTAAGGGCTCTGTACCGTTCATTAACGCCTCTATCTACGGCTCCCTGTTCAGCCACCGCTCTCCTCATCTCACTATAAAAGGTATTTCGTATCCTATTCACCCTCTGTACTCCACATACATTCCTCAGCAGTCCCATCTCCACTGCTCTTACTCTTCATATGACTAGTAACCAAGGAAACTCACCACGACCTCATAGATGAGATTCATTGTTTATGCAACTACGATTTCATAGCCAAGTAGTACGCATGCCCAGTTCTGTTAGACGGGGGGGAAAAAAAAACTTCAATATGTTAGTATAAGCTGTCTTTTTTACAATGCTGCTATTAAGTCCTCTGCAAATGAAAAGTTGCCACTGAACATGTAAATATTGCCTACAAATCTTATCTGTTTTTCCACCAAGTGAAAGCTGAAGTTTTATTGAGAAAGTTGCGATATTTTGGACCACACCCCTTACTAATAATGACGGTCATTGTAGATGAAATTATGTCCCTGCCAAGTGAGTGAGATAGAACCCTATGAGGCAAGTGAGGTTTTGGATTGTGTGGGATGACAGACAAATGAAGAAGCACTGTGTTGTAGATGTGGATGTACTAGAAGACACAAGGAGAAAATAATTTTTGAGATGGTTTAGCCATGTGGGGAGGACAGAGAAAAAAGAGACTGACTTTTTTTTATTGAGGCGAAGATGCACTTGACAGGTTGGTGATAATTGGCTGAATGTAACATGTCCAAGTAACATTTACTAACTCAAATTTCCCCCTCAGATATACTGTATGTTGTCAATTAATAATAAATCATGAAACAATGTTGCATTCGGCCAATCATCACCAACCTGTCAAGTGCATTTTTGCCTTCATTAAAAAAAAAACTGAGTATAGAAGGTGAGTAAGGTAGAGGTGG
>JAGKTI010003635.1:26686-56094 GCA_018397915.1 Birgus latro
GATTATATATGAGTGTGTTGTCCCAGATGATTGGCTGAAGAGTGTAATTGTAAATGTGTACAAAGGGAAGGGTGATGCCCTGGAAAGGGGAAATTACAGAGGTATAAAGCTCTTAGATCAGATAATGAAAGTAATGGAGAGAGTTCTAGAAGGTATGATTAGAGAAAGAGTGAATATCAATGAGATGCAGTTTGGGTTTATGCCAGGCAGGGGGACCACTGATGCCATATTCATTGTTCGACAGCTTCAGGAAAAATATATTGGCAAGAAAAGGGAATTGTATTTTGTTTTTGTTGATTTGGAAAAGGCCTTTGACAGAGTCCCTAGAGAGGTGGTGAAGTGGGCAATGAGAAAGCTAGGGTTGGAAGAGTGGCTGGTTAGGGTGGTTATGGCCATGTACGTGGGTGCTCACACTCAGGTAAGGGTGAATGGAGCTTTGAGTGATGAGTTTCCCGTGAATGTTGGTGTGCATCAGGGGTCAGTTTTGAGTCCCTTGTTGTTTATCATGGTGCTTGAAGCCCTCTCACATGACTTCAGAGATGGACTCCCATGGGAGATGTTGTATGCTGATGATTTGGTGTTGATTGCAGAGAATGAAAAGGAGGCGGAGAAAAGATTTAAGAAGTGAAGAGATGGTATGGGGTACAAGGGCTTAAGGGTAAATGCAGATAAAACAAAAGTGATGATATCTAGGGTTGGTGGCGGTACAATCAGAGGAGAGGGAGAGTGGCCATGTGCAGTTTGCAACAAGGGTGTGGGAAGTAATTCCATCTTGTGTAGTGTTTGTGATAAATGGGTGCACAAGAGATGTAGTGGTATCAGAGGTAGACTGCGAGATAATGCTGATTTCATGTGTGCGGCGTGTCGGGGAGAGCAGGTGGAGATTGTTAGGCATGAGAGGGTTGAACTTGCAGGCGAGTCTCTTGAGTGTGTGGAGGAGTTTTGTTATTTGAGAGACATGTTATGTGCCGGAGGTGGGGCTGGAGTTAGCTCGGTTGCCTGGGTGAGAAGTGGTTGGAAGAAGTTCAGGGAGCTGTTGCCTCTCCTGACACTGAGAGGACTCTCCTTACGTGCTAAGGGGTCTTTGTATGCAGCATGTGTTAGGGGTGTGATGCTGTATGGTAGTGAGACCTGGGCAGTAAAGGAAGAGGATATTCGCAGGTTTAAACGTACAGAAAGGACAATGATTAGGTGGATGTGCAGTGCGTCCCTGCGTGCAAGGCCTTGGGGGGCTGGGTTTACGATGGAAGAGTTGAGAGGTAGGATGGGACTGGAGAGGTGTTTTGGACATGTGGAGAGGATGGGGGATGATAATTGGGCACAGAGGGTGAGAAGTGTTAATATTGGGGGAGGGGTAGACTGAGAAAGACATGGGATGAGGTCATTAAGTGTGACTTAAGGGTTAAGGGACTGAACAGGGAGGCTGCCGGGGATCGAGTAGCATGGAGAGCCGCCATTAGGTGACAAGGACGATGCATGCAAGCATGTTGGAGCCTTCAAAAATGAAACGAAATGAAACGTACTGAAATTGACCAGATCAGTGATCCCAAACTATCAGATATTGATCTGGCTCAGGTTTTGTACAGTATATGTGGTAAGACTAATTACATTTGTACAGTATACCGGTATGTAATAGACTAAGTACACATCACCTTGAATTTTCAGTACAGTATGGTATTTAACTGTTAGCTCATGAGAGTCATCTTGTAGACTGCCATGATAGGTGAATCAAGGATTCTCTGTTTGTATCTAAATATGGTTGCATCCTTCACACTCCCTTGCTTCAACACTGGTGGTCCTGTCCCATCTTTCCCCAGGCTGACCCCAGAGCATGAGCGGTAGTGGTGAAGAACTGACACATGCTTGGGGGAAGCTCGATTTTTAAGGTATTTGTGTAGAAAGTTGTGAACCATGTGATGACCTGTAGATATGACTGACAAAGGAATCAGAATCATCTTAGAGCGAGACTCTGCAGGCCATAGACGAAGCTCCCGCCGTTTGAAGTGGAAAATTGGAAAAGACAGGGTGTCTGTCAACTTGGTACCATTCTCAAATTCACGGCAGTAGAAAGCATTTAAGATGAGGGCAGCATCTCCTTCCTCACCATGCTTGTATTTTAGGACATTCTGGTACACCTGGGCAAGATTTGCCACTGATGTTCTTGGCACAATGAATTCATCGATATCCACAATGGCAATGTGATGATGGAGTCCAGCAGACCTGTAAATGCAGTCATTCAGAGCAGTAAGTGATCCAAAGTCCCATAAGTCCTCCCATGTATTTGTTGGCAAATTCCAGGGCAGCACCTGAATTGTTACTCCAGCACGAGTGAGATGGTCCAGAAATTCTCTGACTGTCCTATCAATTGCAAGGTCATAGAAATAGAAATGGGAGATGCCCAAGACAGTGTTATAGTATGAAATGAACTGAATTATAGATCTGACATCAGAGTATGGCCCAAACAATGGTCTGACACACAAACCACTGCTATTATTTGGCAATTCTTCACTTGTTCTTATATAAATCAACTTGTGAGTACTACTGGCAAAGCCATGAGGAGCAAGTGACACAGCATATGGAATATTCTTGCCCATACTTGTCTTTCTCTTATCTGAGGACCTCTGTGGAGGGTAACAAAGAAAATATGTTCCAACAAATACTTTTAACCCTTCTTCATAAATAAAAGCTCGCAACTGCCCTTCTTTATAATTCTGTCCGGTGTACCACAAGAAACATGAACAGTTCAAAAATTCTTCCTTTACGTCGCCATTAAATATAACCCCAGTTTTCTCGTGGAGATGTTCTTTTCGATACCTTAAAATTCCCATAATCCTGACTACAGGACCTGTGGGTTGAAGGCCGTCTCTAGCATCCCAGTGTGCACTGTATGTGTATATGTCGTCACTGATTCGCAGCCATGTTGGTGGGATATCACTTTGATAGGATTCACTTACATTTGACACTCTTATAGTTTTTGTTAATGATGACTGTTTATTTGCAACATTTCTGTACCTAACTGGAATACCTGTATTAGTAACATGTTTCTCCAATATGGGTGTTATGTCATCAAGCATCATCTGCTGTTGTCTGTGACTCAAATGGACTTCCTCAGACAAATGTTGGCTGTAATAAGAGCTAAAACCGCTAACTTCTTTCTGACGCTGGATGGGGTCTCCATTACCACCAGTAGTCCTGAGGAGAAGTGACTGTTTTCTCTTCTGACTCTTCTCACTTGATAAGTCTCCATCACTTTGCAACAAAAATGTCATGAAAAAGATGAAGCACAAGATTAACAGAAAGATCTTCTTGCACAACTTCCATCTGAGAAACATAGCAAATAAGGCAGTCCTGGAGTTGGTGCTGGTTAGGAGGCAGTTAAGAGAGGCTGTGGTGTTGGTCTTGTCCTGATCATATTTGAGCCCACCTGAAAAAATAACATGACTCCTTAACATTCTACACACTGGGTAAAAGTGTTATGAATTTCACATAGTAGTTTATGACAGCAGTGACAAAGATTAATAAAGGTTAGTTAAAAAGATTACTTCATGCATGAAATTCTTATTTTGGTGGCAAACACACATCAGTAAAAATTACGTACTGTACTGAAATAGTATACTGTACTGTTCTTCAGCATATGTCTATTCTGTGACTAGTTTCCATAATTACAACTGTACCATTCATTTAACCCTGCCAGGCTGATTCTTTATAATGTAGTTTACCTCCCCAAAGCCTGACCTGTGCAGACCTTCACTGTATCTCATAGAAGGTTTGTAACTCGGGAAAGGTTAATCTTAAGGAAATATCTCCAAGGATCAATGGTAACCATACAACCACTGACTACCTCAGAAACAGGCCTATGGAAACTATTTTAAAAAGGCAACTCTCCTTAATCACACAGCTCATTTGGGGCAGTATGAGATAAATCTGAAGATGTGATTCATCCATACTTCATTTTCCTGTAAGTGTTATCAAGCAAAATCCCTCCTTCAAGAAAAAGAATCACTAAATGAGTAAGAAACTACTGAACCTCAGACCCTTGGCCAATGTCAAAAGTCACATAAAACAAGGGTGAGGGCACTGGAATTTAGTTATTTGAGAGAAGCATGTGGACTTACATTGAGAGACTGACTGACAAATGAGGAAGTGAAGGACCGTTGTGGTGTAGATTGACAGAAAGCATTAGGAGAAATACACTGAGGTGGTTTGGCCATGTGGAGAGGATGGAGAGTGAGAGACTAATGAGGCGAGTGTACATGAGTTAGGTGGAGAGGGACGGTGAGGTGGAGGATGAAATGGAGGGATGGAGTGGAGAGGTATTTGAGAGAAGGGTGTGTGAGGTGCAGGGTGGGCAGTGAAATGG
The DNA here is from genome assembly GCA_018397915.1 of Birgus latro. Taxonomy (NCBI): domain Eukaryota; kingdom Metazoa; phylum Arthropoda; class Malacostraca; order Decapoda; family Coenobitidae; genus Birgus; species Birgus latro. The sequence continues at coordinate 31,047 of JAGKTI010003635.1, forward strand.
CAGGGGACAGGGTGACATGGAGGCTATTTGTTTGAGGCTACCCCTTATGGAACTGAGGCGTCTGGCAATATACAGACAGACATAAAACAAAAATGGGAGTGGGGAAGAGATAGGGACTCCTGGGGCTGTATTCGTTAAATACCTTGAATGAGTATCAGGGTGAAAAATACGAATAAACAAAACTATGCCACCCCTTACGGAATTAAGACGTCTGGCAACAGATGGACAGACATAAAACAAAAGTGAGAGTGGGGAAGAGATAGGGACTCCCGGGGCTGTATTTGATAACTACCTTGAATGAGTATTACAGTGAAAAATACGACTAAACAAAATTATGCTGATTCACTTTTAGAGAGACGTATTTTAAATATTGGCTGAGATCCTTTCTGAAGACTTCTAATACCTGACCACCATTGCGCAGGAGGAGGCTGTAGCACGGGCTGAACAGGGTAGTACTCCCGAGGGGAATGGGAATACTGGTGATAGGGAGAGCTGGAGCTCCTGTTTCACTAGCTACCTAACCATCCCCCATTGCTGACCTTTTCAGTGTGACAGTAACATGGAGAGTACACCAGCATACTCTCCCAAACATTTCCTCTAACTATCCTAAGCACTACACCACATGCGCTTTACATATTACACAACGTATCCCACTACGTTACAGGGGTTGACACCAGCAAGGGCATGCGGCCAGAAAACTTTGCCCCCGCTACCTAGTGGCGGACTTTGGGTGGAAACTTGACTTGGGTTCCGCCGGCATAGATTATGGGTCCAGGGCGAGATGGGGCTCGAACCTGTGCTAGAGGGTACAGGGCACTGCGGCTCCCAGGCTGCCGCTTCTGCTCAATAGAGAGGGTCCCGAACCTGGGAGTAGCACCCCAGGAGGCTGCCCTATCAGTGGGTGTATAATGGCAGGGCAGTTGCAGTGCCAAGCACCGCTTGGAGGGTGTCCCTGCAGCTGTCCTGGCAGGGTGCCCCAAGGCCACTACCACAGCCACGAGTAAGCTGGTGGGCTAGGGGTCCCAGATCCATTGCCTGGACCTGGGTCTGTGCAATTGGGTCGGGCCTTTGGAATGTTTACCCCCCTTTATCTTACTGACTATGAACTACAAAAACAAGCACCAAAGCAAGCCTGAGGACAGCAAATCACCCAGGGGGTTTAGGGTGGGTTCGTGGAATGTGGGAAGTTTGAGAGGAAGAGCAGGGGAAGTCGCTGAGGCTTTCAGTAGGAAGAGGGTGGATGTGGCATGTTTGCAGAAAGGCCGGTACAGGGGTGGATCAGCCAGAAAGACTGTTGGGAAGGATTGCTACTAAAATTGTTTTGGCAGGGGGGAACTGACAGATATGGGGGTGTGGGTGTGTTGGTTGCAGAGAAATGGGTGGAATATGTCATGAATGTTATGAGAGTAAGTGATAGGATATTAGTAGTGAAAATTTTGATCGGGCAAAAATTGATTTCAGTTATATCGGCAAATGCTCCACAGGTAGGATTGGATGACGCAGAGAAGGATAGATTTTGGGATGATTTAATACGTGTAGTGAGTGGTATGGGTGATGATGAGGTAGTGGTTCTGGGAGGGGATTTAAATGGTCATGTGGGTGAAGCAGCTCAAGGATATGAAGGAGTCCATGGAGGATGTGCGTATGGTGTAAGGAATGCGGAAGGGGAAAGAATACTTGAGTTTGGGGAGGCTATGGACATGATTGTGTGCAACACACATTTTAGGAAAAGAATCAGCCGGTTGATTACATACGAGTCCGGGGGAAATAGTGGTCAGATAGATTATTTTCTGGTCAGGAGGGTTGATAGGAGATTAGTGAGGGATGTTAAAGTTATAGGAAGCGTGGAGTGTGTGCAGCAGCCCAAACTGTTGATTTGTGAAATGGTACTTAAGGATCGAGTGATGAGAAGGAGGACATATATACCTAGGAGGAAAAGATGGAAGCTGGGAAACCAATTAGTAAGGGATGCCTTTTATAGTGGGATGAGGAGAGTGGTGGCTGAACAGGAAGCCGTAGATAGAGGCGTTAATGAACAGTATAGAGCCCTTAAGAACAACCTCCTGAGAGTTACCGATGCAATATGCGGTTGGACAAGAGACCCACCAAGACATAAAGTAACTTGATGGTGGGATGAGGGTGTAGAAGCTGCAGTTAAGGAGAAAAGAAGGCTTTTCCGGGAATGGAAGAATGGTGGTAACAGGGAGGAGTACTTGGCTGCCAAGCGCAGGGCTAGAAGAGAGGTATACAGGGTGAAGTCTGAGTCACAGAGACTTTTACTTAATAATCTAAATCATGGAGAAAGGAAAAATATGATTTTTAGGGTGGCAAATCAGGTGAAGAGGGATAATCGGGACATTGTAGGTGAGCAGTGTGTGAAGAATGATGATGGAAGGGTAGTGGTGAACAGTGAGGATATTAAAGATGCATGAAGAGAGCATTATAACCGGTTGTTGAATGAGGAGTTTGATTGGGATAGAGAAGGTTTGGAGCCCACTGATCCAGTGTTTGGCCCTTGGCCTTTGATTGGCGCTGCTACTGTGAGTCAGGCAATAGGCAGGATGCGGGTGGGGAAGGCAGCAGGTGTGTCTGGGTTGACTGCCGAAATGCTGAAGGCCTCAGGAGATACTGGGGTGAGGTTGGTCACTGACCTGATAAATAGGATTATATATGAGTGTGTTGTCCCAGATAATTGGCTGAGGAGTGTAATTGTAAATGTGTACAAAGGAAAGGGTGATGCCCTGGAAAGGGGAGATTACAGAGGTATAAAGCTCTTAGATCAGATAATGAAAGTAATGGAGAGAGTTCTAGAAGGTATGATTAGAGAAAGAGTGAATATCGATGAGATGCAGTTTGGGTTTATGCCAGGCAGGGGGACCACTGATGCCATATTCATTGTTCGACAGCTTCAGGAAAAATATATTGGAAAGAAAAGGGAATTGTATTTTGTTTTTGTTGATTTGGAAAAGGCCTTTGACAGAGTCCCTAGAGAGGCGGTGAAGTGGGCAATGAGAAAGCTAGGGTTGGAAGAATGGCTGGGTAGGGTGGTTATGGCCATGTACATGGGTGCTCGCACCCAGGTAAGAGTGAATGGAGCTTTGAGTGATGAGTTTTCCGTGAATGTTGGTGTGCATCAGGGGTCAGTTTTGAGTCCCTTGTTGTTTATCATGGTGCTTGAAGCCCTCTCACGTGACTTCAGAGATGGACTCCCATGGGAGATGTTGTATGCTGATGATTTGGTGTTGATTGCAGAGAATGAAAAGGAGGCGGAGGAAAGATTTAAGAAGTGGTGAGATGGTATGGGGTACAAGGGCTTAAGGGTAAATGCAGATAAAACAAAAGTGATGATATCTAGTGTTGGTGGCAGTACAATCAGAGGAGAGGGAGAGTGGCAATGTGCAGTTTGCCACAAGGGTGTGGGAAGTAATTCCATCTTGTGTAGTGTTTGTGATAAATGGGTGCACAAGAGATGTAGTGGTATTAGAGGTAGACTGCGAGATAATGCTGATTTCATGTGTGTGGCGTGTCGGGGAGAGCAGGTGGAGATTGTTAGGCGTGAGAGGATTGAACTTGCAGGTGAGTCTCTTGAGTGTGTGGAGGAGTTTTGTTATTTGGGAGACATGTTATGTGACGGAGGTGGGGCTGGAGTTAGCTCGGTTGCCTGGGTGAGAAGTGGTTGGAAGAAGTTCAGAGAGCTGTTGCCTCTCCTGACATTGAGAGGACTCTCCTTACATGCTAAGGGGTCTTTGTATGCAGCATGTGTTAGGAGTGTGATGCTTTTTGGTAGTGAGACCTGGGCAGTAAAGGAAGAGGATATTCGCAGGATTAAACGTACAGAAAGGACAATGATTAGGTGGATGTGCAGTGCGTCCCTGCGTGCAAGGGCTGGGGGGGCTGGGTTTACGATGGAAGAGTTGAGAGTTAGGATGGGACTGGAGTGTACTGGTGTTGTGATGAGGAGATGTAGGCTAAAGTGGTTTTGATATGTGGAGAGGATGGGGGATGATAATTGGGTACAGGGGTTGAGAGGTGTTAATATTGGGGGAGGGGTTGGGAGGTGTAGACCGAGAAAGACATGGGACGAGGTCATTAAGTGTGACTTAAGGGTTAAGGGACTGAACAGGGAGGCTGCCAGGGATCGAGCAGCGTGGAGAGCCGCCATTAGGTGACCAAGGCCGACCCATGCAAGCATGTTGGAGCCTTCAAAAACGAAACGAAACGAAACGATTGCGCCCAGAGCTGGACATACAAAACAATACGAAATCACAAGCTCGTTTTATAAGTTCCGTAATTTTTTCATCCTTGCCTGATGCTTGATCATTTGATCAAGCTTGGTTCAAACTGGGTCAAAAATGGCTAAGCTAACTGTTATGCTCTGTGTTTTTGTGGCGCGATTTCTCGCTCTGTAAATACACAGGGTCAACCTTAGGTTTGCCGTCATGTCTGAAGGCACGACTACTCGCACCACAAGTCACAGGCACAAGCTTCTGGGGGTCCTTTACTACACGACCGGGTTAGAACATTTACCAAAGGAACAGGGCAAAAACACAGGCAAACCAATACAACACATATATTAACCAGATTTGGAAAAACAATACAATATGGGATACTACATGTGGCACTTGCAGAGTTCAATTACAACAAATCAAGCAACACTATTAACAGAGTGGCACACTGGGAAGGATGAGTCTGTGGCTCACTACGTGTCCATGTTAGAGTTACACAATAAGTTCAGGTCTGTTTCTGGCCTTATATCCCCTGGTAGAGGTTTTCTCCCTCGTACCCTATGAGTGATACTGAACCGGGACTTGGTGATAAGTGTTGGGGATCACTAGAGGATTCACAGTGGGGCTCACTCATAAAGCGGGGAACACAGTACACTGGAAGGGAGAAGGGGGGGGGGAAGGGATTCACGAAGGGAAGCGGAAGTCACTGAAATCACTAGAGGGAATCACGTACATCACCAGGCCCAGGAGTGGGAGGGAAAGTCCTCACGCTCTCTGGAGGTTCAGGTGTCGGGCAGGTATAGGAGGGAGGCTGACAGGAGGCGAGTGCGTCACCTCGCATCGAGAGGCAACACCGGGGGTCCCTGGGCCCTCAGGACTAGGACTGAAGAGATCCAGAAGGCAAGTGGCCAGGGGGAAGGCCTGGGCTGTGATCGGGGTGCAGGGAGTGCCAGGCGGCCCCAGGGAGTCCGGAGAGGAGGGCGCGCCCCTCGCGGGTCGAGGTCTGCAGTCTCGGGAGGAGGAGGCCGTCAGGAGTCGCCTGCGGCCTGGGTGCCCCTGGGAGTCCATCAGCGTCGCCGTCGGGAGGCGGGCAGCTGGTAATGTCCCCCACACGCTGGACCTGTAGGAGAGAGAGAAAAACGTCACGCTCAGCCACAGGAGGGGTGGGCTGAGCCAGGGGCTCGCTCCCCTTTAGGAGTCTCTGGCTTCATGGAGGAGGGGGAGCCAGTACTTGCACCCTCAGCCTGGAAGGCCCGATGGGCGCCGCCGAAACTCCACGCCAGGAGGGAAGGAGATCCGGTGGGTGCTCCTTGGACCTGGCAAGCCTGACAGGCGTTGCCAAGGTGCCCTGATGGAGAGGAGAGGGGGGAAGACCCAACGGCCGTTCCCTGAGCCAGGCAAACCTGACGGGCATTGCTGAGGCGACCCTCGCTCAGAAGGCGACAGGAGAGAGATATCCGATGGATGCTCTCAGTAGGGCAGGCCCGACGGGCGCTACCTCGCTCCTGCTGGGGGGCTGACACAGCCCCGGCATGCCCGGTGGGTGGCGTCGCAAAGGCTCTGCTCCCTGTCCCCGGGTTGGCAGGAGGGATCTGACGGACGCCCTCACACACGTTTTCCTGATGGGCACAACTGTGATACTGCTCCCGGAGGAGGGAAACAGACGGGGAAGAACCGACGGTCGTTCCCTCGCCAGCAATTCCATCAAGAGTTGCTGTGACGCTGCGTGGGAAGACTGCAAAACAGCTCTCAGTCCGAGTCTAATGAGGGCTAGCACGGGTAGAGAGTAGTGCACTCAGACTGCTACCTAGGGTCTGGTCCGGTTGCAGAGAGGAGGGGCTTTTGAAAGGTGAGGCAGGCCGTTGTGGCCCGGAAGGCCGTTTCACCTGTAAGGTGAGTATCTATTTTGGTGGTTGGTGGTGTCGGAATTGGTGTGCATTTTACTAACAATGCCCTCCGGCCTGACCTTTGACTACTTCTCAAAATCGGAGCTAGTTATTCTTGCCTGATATGCCCTATCAACAAGTTTATTTCGAATCAAATTACACCTGTTTTGGGTATTCGGACCCTGTTCTATGACGTCAATTCTCAAGGTCGCTTCACTTCATCCTTGTCTTACATTCAACCATTCCACCAAGTTTGATATTGGATTAAAGTTGTTTACATAACATCGCTGTGACGACCTTTGACCTATTCTGAAAAACAAGTCAGCCCCTGGGAAGGCCATCAACCCTTCCATCATGATTGGTCGAAATCGGATTTAAAGTTACTACGTTCGCCTCCCTACACACATGCCGAGCACAATACCTCTCTCTCGCAATACAAGCACGGGACGAGTGCAAAAATACACGATTGGAGTAAAATTGTCAAGGGCATTACAATTTAAATCTACTTACCATGTGCTGAGAAAATTCCGAACTGAGAGTGAGACTGGTGGTAGTAAAATATCCCTGGACGTCCAATGGCGAAATAACGGTATCAAGTTATTAAGAAATTTTTAGCAGTCATACAACTAGATCAGTAGAGGATACACTTGCAAAGAAACTAAGATGAAGAAAAACTTCACGTTATCTGTGTAGGTAAGTTAAACTGATGACTCTTGGATTGTAGACTGTGGAAAATAACGTGGAGCTACATGAGATTTTGCAATATTAGTAGTTTGTCAAACTGATGGATTTTGCTGGACCAAATAATGAGACAAATGGCAACAGAAGATACAAGAATAATTAAGGGATCGTGCAGGAAATGTACCGCAAATAACAGACAAAAGGGTAATGTCACAGGTCCTGGGATATTACACCCGCTCTTCCTACGTCTTGACTCACACCGATTCTCTAGGACTCCAATTCGCTTGTGGAAGTGGCGGGTTGCCAGTTCGGTAGGGTCTGCTATCGCCCAGTCAATCGCGTAAAGTAGCCCAAAACTAGCCACTACCTACCACCATCTAAAAATTTCCCACCTTTAAACTAGCCCAACGGTGCGAGAAAACAACCTTTGCAACTCTGCTAGAGAGTGAGCTCAGTTACGGTATCGGGGACCCACCACCACTTCAAAGCCACAGTTTATTTCATTTAACACCATGTACGCACAAAGGTTTATTTCATTAACTTATATCCCTCATTAGGTGAACACGCATTAACCTGCCGACATGGGAAATGCTGTGCGGTGTAACTGTTGAAAGGAAGATAGTCTACCTGGGAAATTATTTTAGTTATTTCGACTTTTTCTTGAGTCATTATTCAGTAATAGACATGTAAAACTGCAATAAGCTGCTCTGCCCACAGATAGCCCGATCAGTCTAATGGTAGCATTATAACGGGACATGACTGCGGTCATTGCCCCGCCGCACAGAAAACGGAGTGGCTTGGGTTACTTGAACATTTTGCCCACAACACTCCCACATCTAAAGCTGCCGTCACACGTGCACAAAACTGGCTAACATGCGATCCAGTTTTGTGAGGCAAAACGGCTAGCAAAGTCGAGTTGTCGTCACACACGCTTGTCTTGCGAGCCAAAACGGGTAACAGTGTCGTCTGCCTTGGCGCCCCGTGGACATTTGTAAACAAACCACCACGGAGTACCCACTCCCTTTTCCTCAGTTTCTGTAACCGCTTCACGTATTTTAGCAACTCCAGAGCCACAAAGCAGTCTACTAGTGTTTTCCTTGCTGCAGGATCCATATCGAAATCTGATTTATACTTGTTGTTTGGAGACAAAGCAGACGGCCTCCGCGCCTGGTCACCCGTGTCCGAATATTTATTTCTGGTTACAAGAAAAAAAAAGTAAAAATGAATAAAAACCACAAGAATTAAATTGTATTTACTTTAAAAATTTAGTTTAAGTTTCCTTCTATGAATAACAGAATATTTTCTCACCGATTACAAAATTAACATAGGCTCATTTGAGTTCCAATCCCACCAACAAGCTGTGAGCGAGAATTGTTATCCACTTCGCCTCGCAAGCGAAATCTCGCTCACCGTGAGTCAGTTTGGCTAGCGGCTCGCAAAACTGGCTCGCATGTTAGCCAGTTTTGTGCACATGTGACGGCAGCTTTACACGCTCAGTCATATTCACACCTTTACGTTTTGGGTGACTATCCTTTCTGCGTATCAATGGCCTTCGACTTTTTAAACTGTAATCCAATCGCGCCTTCCTCCACCTCTCTTCTCGTTAAAAAATACAATAATTTTGTCTCTTTTTCAGTTACTTTGGTCCACATTAATAAAAGCATTAGAAAGTGAGAAGTGTGAACGTTGGTGGTAGGGCTGCAAGAGGCAGACCATAAATGACCTGGGTCGAGGTCACGAGTCTGACCTCAGGGATAAGGGATTGAATGTGGAGGCTGCCAGACTGACCAGCATGGACAGCCACCACTAGGTGACCAAGGCCAATGCATGCAAGCATGTTGGATCCTTTATAAACGAAACGACAATACGATAAGTGCAACACTTGTGCCCTGTATATAATCAGTTTAAGGCCACATCTTTGACCCTGCCTTGTCACTTTGACCTTTGACCACCTGTCTCCAAACTCATAACTGATTCACTGAATATCCTAAAGCCAAGCCACAACGCTATTTGGCAACAAGGTGGACGAAGGAAAGAGCGACATCAAAGGACAACTAAAACAGCTATGAATGGACAGAGATGAACTACAAACTGAAAACGATGTTCATGTGACAAAGAAGGGTCATGGGACGGACAACAGAAAAGGAGGAAGATTCAAGCAAATCTTCATTAAGAAAACAAACCAAGTGAGGAGAGGTGTGGCGAACATCACTAGACAAAGGGCAGTGTAGAAGGATGTGGGAGACTGAGACATTAATAACAAAGTGAAAAAATGGAAAGATGATCACTGGACATGAGGTAACCACGGGTTAGATGAGTATGTCCCATCTGAAGATGAGCATGTGCAGTTTCCCATTGTCTGTACCTGTGACCAGATGAAGACCATAGATAAACAAATGGTTTCACAGAACAGAGTTTATTGCAAGTGTCATGCAACCAGTGGAAATACCAAACTTGAAATAAGGATTCAAACACGGGGGAAAGTTCTAAAGAGGGAAGTGGGTAAGAAACAGAAACAGGGCAAAACAATCCACTTCATCATTACCCAGGATGTCTGTATGAACACAAACCCAGAAAAATTGGATAACTTTACGATGAACTAAGAAGCAAAACAGCCACTCATGGATCTTAAGAATTAAAAGGTGTGTGTAGAGGGTCAAACAAAGGAGCTGAAGTGCATTAAGGGAATCAGAAAATGTGGAGAAGGTGGAAGGAGTGACAAAAATTTGACACTGGTCAAAGAGAATGGCATAAAGTTCAGCTGTTATGACTGACAACAGAAGGCAAAGAGATACTGATACGAAGCAGAAGGGAAAAGAACTGCACAACTTTCACCATCAGTTTTAGACCTACCTACGTACAGTAAACTGGAACTGACCGTCAGTGTGTAAACAAGGGTGTGAGAAAGACAGAATGGAGCAAGGTAGGCGGGAAGGACGATTTCCAGAAAGGCGATATAGATGAGCAGATAAAAGGGCATGGTTAAAGCCATGGGGGATATAAGCAAGGAAGGATACTAAGCAGAGACAAGGAGGAAGACATTAGGAAGGACTGTACGTGCACACAGGAAGGAGGCAACAAGTAAGATCTAAAAGAAAGGGCATCTACAACAGAACAGGGATGACCAGGGATGACTAAGAGAGATGCAGAAGGAAACGGACGGAGTCTGGCGTAGGACTGAAGGGATAAAAGCAGTCGATGGTGAGAGAGAAAGAAAACCTCACTTAAACTTGTAACAAAAGTAGATTTAAAAGTGCCAAGACCCAACTGGAGACTAATATGATGGACTGGATCTAACTGATGTAAAACGGATTTGGAGGCAGAATAGATCTGTTACCATAATCCAACTCTGAAAAAACTAAGGTCATGTGAGGATGAAGCAGCATAGTACAATCATCACCCAAAGATACCTAAGCTATAGTAATGAGATGCTGTAACGTTTTAAAGCAACATGAAGGGAAAAACATGGCCTTTCCGACCCAAACGGGAATAAAAAACATGACCTAAAAGGGAAACCATGGGCTGATAGGAAAGAAGAGTATCATATGAATAAAGGGAGGGTTGTGGAATAATGTGAATTAGTAAAGGAGACAGCATGAGATTTAGAAAGAGAAAAATGAAAATCATGAGTCTCAACCCAAGTGGTGCTGACTGCAGTCCTGTCAAATGGGACCAAGCAGCATAAATTACAAAGTCATTGGCATACAAAGAACCATAGATACCACCATGAAGGGAGGACACAATGCCATTAATGGCAATCAGGAAAAGTGGTACCAATAACACTGCCCTGTGGGACACCTTCATGTTGTGGGAACAAATCAGAAACTGAACAACAAACCCGAATAACAGAGGAACAATCTGAAAGATAATTGCAGAGAAAGATCCCAATATTATCAGTAATGCCAAGAGACTGAATAGTACATAATATATACTACAGTATTTCCAAACAGTATCTTGCTGATATCAGTGTGTTATTCCTGACGATGCCTGCTTGGCAAAACATCAAATAAAATCGGTCCCTTCTCTGCATTTGGTGTTTTACCAACATTAATTCCTTAAGTTGGGCCTTATCTTTCAATCCATCAAAGCCTCATTATATCACTGTCGACAGAAATCAGCTCACGTGCACGATAATGATGTTTTCAGCTGAAAAATGTGCGATAATTGCAGAAGTGCTGATTTTCTTCTTCCAGTGATGACAAAGAACTATAACCAAGAGACCACTGTACTACAAGCCCCCCCCCCCCCTGGAAAAAGAAAAAGAAAAAGAAAATCCACTCATTGGAGGTATCATTAAATACAGCTGATCAAGTTCACTTAGCCATGCTTAGATTGGGATACCAACCAGCCCTCCTCAACTACCAGCTTGGATTTGGGTTGGATGGATTCACAGATACTATGTGTCCAGCTTGTAGGCTTGGCCAACATGACACAACACACATAATGGAGCACTGAAAAGCACATGACACAAACATAAAACTACCGCATAGGGAACCTATGGTACAACAGGAGAGGTTGCTTATCTGTGGCTGATGAGTCTGTTTGGTAAGGCAGACCAGGGTTGAGCAACAACAACCAGAAAACTCAGCTGCAAGTTCACAATCCAAACTGTAACTCTTGTACTATTTACCTTTTTTTTTTTTTTTTTTTACTGCTTTACAGGAGGGTGTTACCACTACAGGGGAAAACATCATATGTTCATACTGTAATCATTTCATATGGATAATGTATTTCTTCAATTTATTCATGCTAACAAATAAATCAGTTCATTCAACTTAGGAATTACTTTTAAACTCAGCAGATTAATGAAGACTGTATCTCATCCCACCAGTAAAAAAAGTCTCTCCAAAGATGAACAAAACTATCTGGGGATAGCACGAATAAAATAAAATACATCCTCTGATTGAAAGTGTTACCTGTTGCCTGCATAGTGGCTTTCTGCAGGAAACCATACAGATTGGAGAATGACCATCAGGTGAATGAGATTAATCTACACAAGCATGGACCATTGTCATTCAAAACTCAAGAAAACAATGTACCATCTATGTCTTGATATCAGTGCTTTCTCCCCCTTTCATATATCTAATCCCACCATTTCCCTCCCTCTCTTCCCCCTCCCCAACTCCTATTATTGTACCTCTCCCTCCTCTTTACTCTATAGACACACATCTTATGTCTACTGTATATTCATACCTGAAGATGGTCCAAGTTGAGCTAAAACTATTGCATCTTCCCAGTACTGTAGGAATAACTCTCCCACTTTAATTTACCCAACATTAGTTGCAAATGCATAAAGAATCTATTGTATGTGTTGTGCTTTATTTCTAAAAGTACATATTAATGCACACTGTATAAAAGTAGTTGATGTTTAACAATTCATATTTCACAGATGTATCCACAGTTAGATTTCCAATGTTACTTTTAGGCAGAACACATGGAAACAAACTGCAATGTCAAAAAGCTCAGAGAAAAGCAATATATACAAAGAAATCAGAAACAGAGGGTGATATAATCAGTGATAAAAACATGCAACATACCTGTATTGGAGAAAAAACAAATGAATATTTAAACTACTTATTTTTAATAGGCACAGATTTTAAACAACTTGATGAACAGAGCAGTGACTGCTTTATCCCACATTTTTTCACAGTGTGTGTCATTAATTTATGACAATCTGGAGGAGGTACAGTCACCCCAGTTTCAACATTTACAGGTAGCTTCAGTTTTCAACATTATCTTGAAACTCTGTTACTTTATTCAATAATTTTGTAATTATTGTATCAAGATTCCATAGTCCACTCTCATATAGAGGTCAATCTGGTTGCATATACACACAGCACTGCCACATAGCTTGAAACTCAAAGCCTGCCTGCGAATGCCATAATAAAGGGAACTACTATCTATCTATGTATTGCCAGATGCCTCAATCCCATATGTGGGGTGGCCACAAACTAATCACCTCTTTGTTGCCCTGTCCAACACCATTTCACTGCCTTGCTCCCAGCTCACATCCTCCTCTCTCACATATCTCTCCACTCCATCCCTCCATTTCATCCTCGGCCTCCCCCTCCCTTTCCCCCATCCACCTCACTCGCATACACTCTCCTCATTAGTCTTTCACTCTCCATCCTCTACATATGGCGAAATCTCCTCAATGTATTTCTCCTAATGCTTTCTATCACATCCACATCCACACCACAATGCTCCTTCACTTCATTTGTCAGTCTGTCTTGCCACGTAACTCCACATGGCCCTCTTAAATAATCCATTTCCACTGCTCTCACTCTTGACTTGTGTCCTTCCAACAAGGTCCAAGCTTCACTTCTATATTGTATCACAATACTGTCATGCAGTGACTCTTTTACTTCCATGCTCACTTCCCTATTTCTTATCACTGCTTTCAAAGAACCAACATCCTTTCTTCCCTGTTGTACCCTTTCAAGCACTTCATCGTCTAAACTTCTATCTTTACTCATCACACTACCAAAGAATGCACTCACACTTTCCATTTCCTCTTCATCCAACCTCACTGTACAGTCATGGCTTCATTTCCCTTGAATACCATAACATTACTCTTCCCTATATTCACCTGAACATTAAATATAAAATATAAATAAATCATACTATATTACAAAGATGACAATAATTCCTGGGGAAATAAAATATAGAGAATGCTTCTCATGTAATCCCTGTTGAGTTATATAAGGCATCTAAATGGGGCAGAAGCAGAGAGCTACATAATCCCTCCTCCTCTCCTCTCCTTGGACTGAAAAAACTGATGCTGTATCTAATCACCTACCCCTTGTGATATTAGCAGCATCACAGCTCCCACAATGCAGAAGGTGAAGAAGAGGCGGCCTGCAGTCCTAGTGGACCCAGGATTGAATCCCACCTGGGGCAGAGTACAGTTTAGAGATCTGAATTTCCTAAAAGCAGACTTTCCTGATCTACCAGTGACCTGCCAACATGTCGTAAAAACACCCCCGCCAATATCAATACACCAATCCTGTATGAGACAGCCCTAGCATGTATTCAATATGGATGGTGGGTGTTAGCACCGAAGAGGTGACATGTGGAGGTGTAGGAGGACTGGTGGGCCTTTGGATGGCTCGCTGCCCCCGGGAAATGGGCCCTGGGGCCTTTGCCCAGAGTTGGACACGTAAAAAAAAAAAAAAAAAAAAAAAAAAGTTTAGAATGATGGTGATAGTGATGATGATAATGAAGCAAGAAACATGAACACTGTAATTATATCAATACAGGATCTACAATAAAGTGATGGCAAACCCAAATACTATGTATGGAACAAATCACAAAAACATCTATAGTACAAAAATCACAAACTACTTAGTAATGAAATAGAATACTAGATTTGCTGAAACTGAAACCTCCTTCATCCTGCCCCTCACGCTGACCCTGAGATCACTAGTTTTCTGACATTACACTGAAGTGTGCCCTCAGCAGCAATCACATTTACTGAGTACTATGTCATTAATGATTTGTACAATGCAAGCAATCCTCATTATAAAGTCAGGGGTGTGCCCTATAGCAACTTTTCTTACAGCTGATATTGTCTTAAGTGTTGTTGATCAACCCCAGTCTGTGTGGCCGAGCAGACCCATCAACTACGGGCAAGCAATTGCCCCTGCAGATCATTCTCATGCACTGATGTTCCCTTGCGGCTGAGAGTGCCTCATGAAATGGGGAAAATTACGAAGGTTTGGTTCCTGGATGAATGCCGCATTTGCAGTGCTCCATCCAGTTAGCTGAGGCACCAGCCCCATTAGCTATATGGTTATAAGGTTACTGCTCAATGCTGTAAATGGTATCCTGGGTTACAGGAAACCAATAAGCTCATGACTCAGTGTACAGCCACATGAAGTGAAGAATAATAAAAAGTGACAGGAGGAAAAGGAGGTGAGGATGACAGACAGACAGACTGAATGACAAATGTGAAAGAAGAAGTGGGCAGCACTATATCAAGTGAGTGAATAGTGGTCACCACTACCAACCACCACAGTTAATAGTGCAAATCAAGGGAACAGACAAATCAGCTTTACAGGATGCAACTCAACAATTCTGCATTGGCAAATTTTCTGTAATGTAATGGGGACTCTGTGGGGGAAATAAAAAACTATGATGAGGACTGCCTGTATAAGTATAAAGTGAGACTTAACTTTCATGTTAATCTAAATATTGTACCAAATAACAATGAATAATTATTGATGGAATGTATTTCAATGTTTCAATAATTGGGTGGTCCAACACTGTTATTTTACTAATGGATTTAACTGAAAACACTAACATTTATCTATCTATCTATCTATTGCCAGACGCGATAATCCCATAAGGGGTGGCCATTTGACTTTGAGTTAGTTTTACAGGGAAGGGCACTAACCCTCCACCAACCCACTTGTTGACACGTAGGGAGCACATTTGGTATGGTTATGTGGTTACCACCCAGCACTGTAAATGGTTTCTTGGCTTACAGGAAACCATTTGGCTTGTCACTCAATGTAAAGCCACCTGTAAAGGAAAGAAAAGCAATATGAAGTGATAGGAAAGATGAGAGAAATACAAAGAGAGGAGGGCAGGCAAAGAAAAAGAATGATAAGGCTAAGGAAGAAGTAGGCAGCACTACATCAAGTGAGTGGATGATGGTCACCATCACCTACCACTAACACTACCATACCTTTGTTAATTTTTGTACAGTTTACAAGCAAATATACCTAGTAACTGAAATACTACACTCAATTTTTATTTTCAAATTACAGTAATATTATTATTGATATTCTTGTCCCTTCAGGTGGTGGCGACCATCATCCACGCACTTGATGTAGTGCTGCCTACTTCTTCTTTAGCCTTTATCATTCTTTTTCTGTGCCTGCCCTCCTCTCTTCCTATTTCTCCCATCTTTCCTGTCACTTCTTATTGCTTTTCTTTCCTTTTCAGGTGGCTTTACATTGAGTGACAAACCAAATGGTTTCCTGTAAGCCAAGAAACCATTTACAACGCTGGGTGGTAACCATATAACCAAATCATACGTGCTTCCTGCGTGTCAGTAAGTGGGTTGGTGGAGGGTTAGTGCCCCTCCCTGTAAAACGAATAACTCAAAGACAAATGGCCACCCCTTACAGGATTATGGCGTCTGGCAATAGATAGATAGATATTCTTGTCCCTTCATATTTATACCCTTTCCAACTTATGCTATCAAGAAATATCGACTTACAATTGCAGAGTACAGGCAACCCCTCAAATTTACAGCTCCCACTTTTACGCGGATTTTCACCCAGTAAATTTTTTTCCCAGCGATCCGAGTCTGTAGAAAGCATTAGGAGGCATTCACAGCAAGTGTCAGTTATTTCCTGTGCTCGGCCAGCTGTGCGCTGTTTCATGAGGACGCCGCACCCATACGTACCCTGCACCTGGGCCTGCGCAGTTCTCCCTCTCTCATTTTCTCATCTGCGTTTGCACCACAAACACCTCTGCTACACTCTCGCAAGGTACCTGTGCTGATTAACTTTTAACTTTACTTATTGCCCTACCCTAGTACTCTCATTTGTGTAAAGGCTTCAGTTGCAGTGCTGTACTATACTGCATTTACTGAATTTCTGTGCATGCTAGTGTAATAACTTGTGCTACCATGTGTGTCTGCCATTTTGCAGTTGCAGCCTAGGGTCAATATTAACATGTACCATAGGCTAGTTCTCCCACATGGACTAACGTTACGATTGCAGCTCTGTGGTAAACAGTAGAGCATTACAGCCCTATTTTGTGATTTTTGTGTGATAAATTATTATCCCACAGGTGTATTCAGCATGGGCCCTAAGCTACCTGTCGTTTCCAGTAGAAAGGACACCACTCATAAGTGGCATAAGAAAGGGATGAGCCTAAAAGACAAGATGAAGTTACTGGGTAATTGTAAGGAGGGCATGGCATATGCAGCGGTTTGGAAAACTCTTTAGTGTAAACGAGAGAAAGGTATGCCCCATTAAGAAAAAAGAGGAAAAGATTAGGAAGGCGCTGGTAGCTACTGCACCTCCCTCAGCTACATATGCATGGCATGCCAGGGATATAGTACTTTCTAAGATGGAGAATGGTCTCTATCTTTGGATAGTGGACCAAAACAGAAAATGCAATCCCACAGACAACAACACCATCAGAGAGAAAGCCAAGGCCCTTTATGCAAGGTTGGCTGCTGAGAAGGCAAAGCAGGCTGCTCAGACCAAGAAGGACACCCCTAGCACCAATGCTGGCTCTCACACCAGTGCTAGCCCTAGCAACAGCCCTCTCTCATTCAATGCGAGCAAGGAGTAGTTCGACCGGTTCCGCAAGAGGTTCACCCTGCACAGTTTGAAAAGGACGGAGGCATATGCTTTGGCCGACCACGAGGCTGCAAAAGCATTCCCGGCAGAACTGAAGAAAATCACTGAGGAAAAAGGCTACAGGCCAAAGCAGGAGTGGAAAGTGGACGAGACAGGCCTTTATTAGAAAAAGATGCTGTCCAGAACTTACGTTGCGAGGGAGAAAAGACAGGCACCCAGGTTTAAGGCAGCAAAGGACTGCTGCACCCTGCTGTTCTGTGACAAAGCTGCTGGGCATATGATTAAGCCCAGGTTTATTTACAAATCCAAAAACCCCTGAGCACTCACGCCCCGCAACAAGAACCTCCTCCCCGTGTTCTGGATGAGTAATAAAAAGGCGTGGACCACCAGCAGCATTTTTATGAACTGGTTCCACCACTGCCTCCTGACGGAGATATGGTCCTACCTGCAGGAGCTGGGCATTTCGTTCAAAATCCTGCTTGTCCTGGACAACGCTCTGAACTACCCAACATCACTGGAGGGGTTATGCAGGGAGGTGCAGCTGGTGCTTCTGTCCCTTAAGACCACCTCCCTGCTACAACTGCTTAACCGCAGTGTAATAAGCGTATTCAATGCCTGTCACACCCACTGGTCCATGGCTTGGCTACACTCAGCCATGGAGGCAAATCCTGGCCTTGGTGTACTTGATTACTGGAAGGGGTTCACCACTGCAGACTGCCTCTTGGTGGTGCAGGAGAGCATGCATGATTTGCAGCCCAAAACTGTGAACGGCTGCTGGTAAGCGCTGTGGCCAGATTATGTCTGTGATTTTGAGAGGTTTGCTCCCGGTTACCAGGTGGACCAACCTGTCAGGAGGACGGTGGAGCTGGCACAGCTTGTTGGGGGCGAAAGCTTTGATGACATAGAGGAGCAGGAGGTGAGGGAACTTGTGGAGGACCATGAGGTGGGGCTCAAAGGTGATGAACTCGTCAAACTGGTTGGACTGGTGAGTGAAAAGGAGGAGGAACAGCGCCCAGAGGAAGCCCCACAGGAGCAAGCCCTTTCTCTGGAGATGCTGGCGGAGGGAATGAGGATGATCGCCCAGGTCAAAGACTTCTTCTACAGCAAGGACCCGTCCATGGTGAGGGCACTGAAAGCAAATAGAGCAACTGACGATGCTACTGCCCCCTATAAGACAGTGTTTTCAGAGATGAAGCAGGCAAGATCACAGATCCCAATAACAATGTTCCTGACAAAGTGACCGCTGCCTCCTGCTCCCGAGTCTTTGTCCCCATCCCCTGGGCCTTTGCCTGTCCCTGTGCCTGACTCTGTTCTTGACCCTTACAACTCACCATCTCTACCTGCAACTGTGCTCAACATGGACAACCCAAAACTACTTGGCAGCAATGACAACAGTGGAGATGATGGGGAGTCTACGCAAATGCAGACTCCTTGTCCCAAGCAGTTACACTTCTCATCATCTCATCGAGTCATCTGTTATTGGTAAATGCATGGCTTATCATCTTCATGTTTATCATTGTCATCATCATCATCGCAATCATCAAACAAGTCGTCAAGGTTCATCCACTATATCTTCAGAGTCAATGATTGGTTAACTCTAAATTTAATGGGTATGGTTACTGTATAAGAAATAGAAATTGGGGTAAAATACTTACGTGATGACTTCCCGGTCTCGCGCTGCCTGATGTGCGCACGACACACACTGTCTCGGGAGGTGGTGGAAGTCACCATGTAAATAATTTGCTCTAACTTATATTAGCAATGCCCATTAAATGCTTATTTGTTATAAAAGTTTTTATACAGACATGTGGAGAGGATGGGGGATGATAATTGGGTACAGAGGGTGAGAGGTGTTAAAATTGGGGGAGGGGTTGGGAGGGGTAGACCGAGAAAGACATGGGACGAGGTCATTAAGTGTGACTTAAGGGTTAAGGGACTGAACAGGCAGGCTGCCAGGGATCGAGCAGCGTGGAGAGCCGCCATTAGGTGACCAAGGCCGACGCATGCAAGCATGTTGGAGCCTTCAAAAACGAAACGAAACGAAACGAACTTCAGTATATGTCTGAGATATTTCGTGGTGTTTTCTGGTCCCAGATATGGTTTTTTAGGCCTGTGCACACTGCCGCAGTTTCGGTGGCAGTCAGCAGCAACAAAATTAGCCTTAATTCTTATTGAAGTATATTGTATACTGTACTGTAAAGTAGTAAAGTATATATTTCTGCTGTTTCAAGCCAGTTTTAAGTTCCTGTGATGGTTTCTAGAGGCTTACAGGGGTTACAGGCTACCATAGGGACATTTTGAGGGGGAGCGTCAAAATTACGCAGAAATTCCAAATTCACGAGGGTCTATGTCCCCTAACCCCTAAAAAATTGAGGGGTTGCCTGTATGCTAAATTAACAGATATTTTCTCTTTAACATAAATTTACTTTACATAATTCCACTAATATCTTCACATTCCTTCACACTCCCTCACCCACACAACTGATATCTTCCTTACATTTTCCTACCTATAACTAAAACCCTCCACACACTCCTTCACAAATGCCACACATTCACCTCATGATACTATAATGGTTGGACTTGTGATACATGTCTGCAAATCACCGTGGGTTGGGTTCATGTCCACACCGTAAAAGGAATTTAAGAGGGTGCATCAATAAGCCCTTACTGCTTGGTGGACAGTCACGTGGGGAAACAAACCACAATCTTTTTTTAACTGACGAGGATCCCTGACCACCTTTCAGCTCTGTTGATGGCTGTGTACTAGTCAAACTGGAGGGCTGATCTGGCTAGTGCCCAAGAAGACTCATTCATATTTCATCATTAAGCCCAATCAAGTTTCATGCAAGAAAGGTTTAGGTCCAAATGCAAAAACAAGGCTTGAACCAGACTTAGGGTCTGAGTTGGTCTCATGTCAGACTTGAAATGCACCCGCCAAAAGCTGTTATGAAGAAACAAGGTTTGAGCCTTGCAGAGGCTGAGCAAATGCTCTCAAGTCCAATTCACCTCTGAGTGGGCTTGAGTCAGATTTAAGCATTGAGAACCTCTTATTTTAACAATTTAGTAGGTTTTACTTTTAAATCAATCAATAAAATGATACTGCAGTAACCTATAATGCAATTCTTGGACAGTACTGTACTTTGCAAGTTTTATAGCCTCCTGAACTTCAGTAACATTCATTCATCCATCATCTAATCCAGTGTTTCCCCATGAGGAGCACAGGAGCCCAGGGCTAGGCAAGTTGATCCTGACATTAGAAGAGTGACCAGCCTCACTCATCCCTGAGTGGCATTACGTGAGCAATAAACCCCAACCACCCCTTGGATATAAACCTGCACAGGCTCAATCCGATTGGAGTGCCTTATTTACCCACAAAACCACCAGGTGCCACAATCTACTTATGTGGTTACCACCAAGCACAATAAACAGTTTCCTGGTGTACAGGAAATCATTTGGCTTGTCACTCAATGTAGAGTCACCCACAGACAGAAGGAAGAGGAAAGAATGAAGGAAAGAAAGACAGAAGAGGAAGGAAAGAAAGACAGAAGAGGAAGGATGGAAAGAAGGAAAGAAGAGAGGAAAGGGCATGCACCCAAGATCAGCACTACATCGCGTGAGTAGATGTTGAGTGCCCCTACCTGCCACTAAACTTCACTAACCAAAATGAAAAATAAAAATCTATATTATTCTCTAGCTACATTCATGTAATTATATCTATTTCCATATAAATACTGTAACTTAGTGCACAGAAATAAAGTAAGCATTATCCATCCATCCATCATCCAATCCCATGTCGCCCCATGAGGAGCGCAGGAACCCGGGGCTAGGCAAGCTGGTCCTGACATTTAAGATGAGAGTGACCAGCCTCACTCATCCCTGAGTGGCATTACCTGAACAATAAACCCCAATCACTCCTTGGATATAAACCTTCACTGGTTCAATCTGATTGGAGAGCTTTAATTACCGACTGAAACCACCGGGAGCCAAAATTTGGTTATATGGCTACCACCCAGCATAGTAAATGGTTTCCTGGTGTACAAGAAACCATTTGGCTTGTCATTCAGTGTAGAGTCACCCACAAGCAGAAGGAAGAGAAAAGAATGAGAGAAAGAAAGACAGAAGAAGGAGTGTAAAGGCACCTGTAGGCAGAAGGACGAGGAAAGAATGAAGGAAAGAATGCATTATCACATGGGCAATAGTAATGCTCGTTTACTGTATGTAAAAATTAAAGTGTCACCTAACCAAGCCATGGTAATGAAAATAACCGAACAGATAATGAAAACTGACTGCAGATATCTGTTACTTACCAATTTAGAAAACCTCTTTTTCTTTATCTTGCCTTATTTGCTAAATTTAATAATCAAAAGACAGTGCTATGATTGGCTGATTTGAAAATAGTTGAAGGTTTGCCCACATCAGCGACTTGAGCCTCAATTCAGCACATAGTCGAGTCAAGCTGCCTGAGCCTGACTGGAGTAGGCTGTGAACCTAAGCATGGGACTGTCCCAAACCCAACCTCCAAGTCCAAATCAAGATTTGACCTGCTATTTGGGCCTCAGTATAATAAAGTTGTGAGAGTGGCCCAGTTGCATAAGGGAAAAAACAAACCAACTACAGTAACCAAGGAGATTCAATCCAACCTCATACCTAATGCTCATCATTTCATGCAACCACAACTACATTTATTAATTCAATCACTCATAGTCTCCTCATTCTCCCAGCTAGAACACTGATGTTCTCGTCATACCTATAATCTCCTTTTCTTCAGACCCTTGTCATCCTGTGTGTCCCTCTTTCTCTTGGGGTCATCATCTGTTCTTTTGGCAGAAGATTCTCGTGTCTCACGCCGCAATGACTTCTGTGGTGTGTCCTCTGCACGTGCCAGCATTTGAGTGTTGAGGAATTCCTACAAAAGAAATTATGAGAATTGGATTTCCAATGTGAGCACACACAAAATTACATTTCTTATGGCTGCATATAAAAAATTAAATTTTCTAAGACAGCACATACAAGCATTAAATTTCCTATGACCGTATATAAAAGAATTTAACTTCCTACATTAGCACACACAAATATCAACTATCCTATCTTCATCATGTTTTTATTTTATGTCTTTCTGCACAAAGCAATGGTCAGATGGGTTCAAATGATAGCACTTCACTGCTCTACAAGAAGCCTAAACATAGTCGTGTTGTGCACCCTGGGAGGAACAGCTATATCATTCACCCGGGAGCCAAACCCAATACTTCACTGCACCTCAAAGTGGAAAGTACCCTGGTCCAACACTGATGAGGCACTGTCTACCACAAGGGAGTGTCTAATCCTATGTGCTATACTGTAACTGTAGGATGACTCCACAGAGGAGCTAAATCTGTGGTCAGTAAGTTTGTTCAACCAGATATACCAGGAAAAAAAAAAAAAAAGCACTTCTTCACCAACTCGCTGATAATTTGACTATGTGGCAGTTTTGCTCACCTCAATGGTTGCAACAGCATCCTTCATCATTTGGTGTGCCATATGAAAGACATTGTGATCACGGGTGTTATACATGGTGGCATTGACGAACATCAGCATTATGTCCCGCTGAAATTCTCCGGTTGTGCGGATTACGCCACTCTCAATATTCCTCTTAATTTTCTGCAGATCCATTGGCCTGTAAAGACAAACATGAATGCAGCATAATTAAATTAATGTCAGCAATGATTACAAATACATGCAATAACTTCATACACATATCTGTACTGTAAGTATTACGAATAAATATGTACAGTATGATGGAAAGATGAAGGTACAGTTTAGATCATCATGTAATTAAACTTACCGCTACTTTGGCAAACTTTTACTCCAAACAGATACTAATAAATAGAACAAAATGCTTTCTTCTTCTCGAAAGGAAAGCCATTTTTATAGGAAAGCCATTTTTATATTTATAAAAAGGTAATATGGTACAAATGGCAATACAGTAAACCCTTCATAAGTCGAACTATATGGGGCTCTACCCTGGTTCGAATTACCAAATTTTCCGTCTTACCGAATTTTCACCCCCCAAAATTGCTAAGACAATACCTATTACTTGTCCTTTCAACACTAAATTAAAGGCGCATACAGTATATAAATATATAAGAATGACAAAAAAACAATTTAGTGCATTTAACCCCTTCAGTGCCAGGTGTATTTTCATTTTCTTCTTGCTGCCACCAGATGATTTTATTCAGTGTAGGGAGGATCTGTGGTAGTGCACGGGGTTGGTACAGCCTTCGTTAACCCCTTCAGTACGAGAGTCCAGTCCTGAGTGCCATAAAATCGGCTGGAGAAAGCGTAAATAAAGTAAAAATAGACGACACGGTACTGAAGTGGTTAATTGGTAGAAAATCATTCACAGAGGCAGTACAGTCCCATCAGCAGCGTGTGTTGCGAGATGGATTTTCACCCCCAAAATTGCAAAACAATACTTATTACAGTACTTGTCTTTTCAACACTAAAGAAGCATATACAGTATATAAATGAATAAAGAAAGACAAAAAAGAAACAATTCAGTGCACCTAATTTACCTTTCGTTAGAGGCAGTACAGATCCATCGGCAGTTTCTGTTGGAGACGGAGGTGGTGGAGGTTGCTGAGTTTACAATTTAACGTATCATTCTAAACAGTGCCCAGTATTTATTTCACTGAACATTAAGAACTTAACTTAAATGTAATCACTTTAACAGACTGCAATGTAACACTTGCAGTAATAATAGTACTGAACTTTAATCATGATCACTTAACACTAAGTCACATGCACACACTTTTTTTTTTAATTAATTTTTTTTTTTATAGCTTCATTCTCTTATAACTAGAGGTGCCAGTACCATTTCTTTTACGCTTTGAACCTTCCATGGCAAGGCAGAAAGCAAAAGAAGAGCATTTCTCAGCACTAGATGACAGTAAGAATGGCGCGACCACCGAAGGCAAGCAGCAGACTGGCGCCACATGTCCACCTGGTGCCATTTGTCCCCCTACCTCCGCATTTCGGCCTACTTACCTACGTGGTCTCGGTCTGAGTTCTGCTAACTGAAGATTCCGTCTTCTAAAAGTTTGACTTACAAAGGGTTTACTGTAATTCTAAGGGTGCACTCTGTGGCAGATGGATGGCTACCACCGACACCAGGAAGTACTACCAGGAGGGTGAAATGTGGCTACACGCTTGTTAACTTGCCACACGATTATCACTCTTAGACATGGAACAATCACCCCAGACAATTATCACTCTTAGACATGGAATATTTAGTCATAAGTACCAAGACAATTATCACTCTTAGGCATGGAACATTTTGTCACAAGTACCGACAATTATTACTCTTGGGCATGGAACATTCAGCCACAAGTACCCACACAATTATCACTCTTAGGCATGGAACATTCAGTCACAAGTACCCACACAATTATCACTTTTGGGCATGGAACATTTAGTCACAAATACCAACACAATTATCACTCTTGGGCATGGAACATTTGGTCACTGGTACCCACACACTTATCACTCTTAGGCATGGAAAATTTAGTCACAAGTACAGTCAACTAGTGATCTTTCTTCTGGGTGACAGTACACTGAATTCAAGCTGAGACTCACATCATCACAAATCTAATTACACATCTCATGTTTCTTTTTTCCCAACTTCTAGGAACTGCTGGGAGGCAATCAGCTAATTAGCTTCATTTAGCTTCCAGTCCATTGAAAACTTCAGATGTACAATGGCCAATCCCAACACGTGGATTCATTGTGGGGAAGGATGGTGTCCTTATATGTTATGCTATATGTACAGGAAACTGTAGGCAAATTTATAATACAGTATAGTGAGTGTTCACATAATGCAGGAATATTTTACCCTGAAGCTCCAGCTTTAAGAAAATTGCACGTTCCAATGTTTGTTGTGTTTTTTTGGAATTTCGAT
>JAGKTI010003636.1:479-27329 GCA_018397915.1 Birgus latro
CACACACACACACATTCATTTCCCTTGCACTTCTTCGTGCCAAGCAGCAACCCCTTCTTTCAATTCAATATTCAAGATGGAGAGATGGCAATTTTAGGCCAAGTTAAAGTGAAAAGAGTATATCAGCTAATCTCTTATCTCACTATCTCTAATCAGTAAAGATATCTCTAAAGTAACTTCTTTCTCTCATTGTTTATATATCTCTAATCAATAAAGATGTCAAAATTATCTCTTTTATCACAGGAAATTTATCTGTATTTCTCTCGCTAGTCATGAAGAAGTGCTATGGAGAGGATATACATATAGTTTGAATGGGAAGGATATAGAGAAGTAGTTTAAGTGCTGTTTTAATACATTGACACTTAATTGATGCTAGTCACGAAGAAGTGCCAATTAACACCACTTATCATTAACCTGTTCTAAATACACCTAATTAACACCTACACCTGTCATTACCCTTTATTATATACCTAATAACACCTGTCTTTCAGATACACCTAGTTAAGTGTCATTCACCTCTAACACCCTCATTATCCCCTAACACCTGTCAATCAACCTTTATCCTTTTTTATTTGCAGGATGATCTAACACCCCTCATTATCCCCTAACACCTGTCAGTTAACCTTTATTGTATTTTTTTCCCCCAGGATGCTCTAACCCCTCATTATCCCCAAATACCTGTTATTTAACCTTTATTTTTTCCAGGATGCCCTAACACTTGTCAGTTATTCCTTATTTTATTTCCAGGATGCCCTAACACCCTCATTATCCCCAAACACCTGTCAGTCAACCTTTATCTTCTTTATCTGTAGGATGATCTAACACCCCATTTATCCCCAAACACCTGGCAGTCAATCTTTATCGTTTTTATGTGCAGGATGATCTGATACCCCCAGTTATCCCCAAACACCTTTCAATTAACCCTTATCCTTTTTCTTTGCAGGATGCCCGCAAAAATGCTCTTGACACCACACTGGCCCAGGCGACATCCGGGATGGAGCCTATTGGCCGAATCCAAATGCGTACCAGAAGAACGCTTAGGGGACACCTAGCCAAAATATACGCCATGCACTGGGGCTCCGACTCAAGGTAATACACAGAATACACCCTCATACACCAGCATACACTCCCATACACCTTTATTCACCTTTATACAGCAGCTTACACCTTTATACTTTATTATACACAGGGGGGAAGGGTAGACTGAGAAAGACATGGGACGAGGTCATTAAGTGTGACTTAAGGGTTAAGGGACTGAACAGGGAGGCTGCCAGGGATCAAGCAGCATGGAGAGCCGCCATTAGGTGACCAAGGCCGACGCATGCAAGCATGTTGGAGCCTTCAAAAACGAAACAAAACAAAACGAGAAATATAACTAAGAGAATGCACATATGACACCCAGCCAAAATATATGCCATGCACTGGGACTCTGACTCAGGGTAATACACAGAACACACCCTCATACACCTTCATACACCCCCATACACCATTATACACTCTCATACTCTCAGTCCATCTGTCTCTCATCTCTCCCACCTTGCAGACATACCAAGGCTCTGTTAACTTTGAAATATTAGCCAGCTGAGGAAGGTGAAGCGAGGGAATATTAGGCAAGTTTGTGTCCACGATTCTTCCTTTCCACTTCTTCTCCCTTCTTTTATCTCTCCAGTCTTCTCCTGTCTCTCCAGTCTGTTTTCTTTCCTGTCTCTTCCTTCTCCTCTCTCAGTCTCTCCTGTCTATTATCTCCATCTCTCCAGTCTTCTGTTGTCTCTCCAGTCTATTTTCTCTCCTGTCTCCTCC
Source organism: Birgus latro (assembly GCA_018397915.1). Taxonomy (NCBI): domain Eukaryota; kingdom Metazoa; phylum Arthropoda; class Malacostraca; order Decapoda; family Coenobitidae; genus Birgus; species Birgus latro. Next base: position 2,280 of record JAGKTI010003636.1, read on the forward strand.
TCATCTGTAGTCTCCTGTATGTTATCTCTCCAGTCTGTTTCCTCCCCTCTCTTTCTCAGTCTCCTCCTCACGTCCATAATCTACAGCCTTACACAGGACATATGGCTTAAGGTAAAACTATCAATAATCTCTCCATCTCTCCATTCCTACATCCCTCCACTCCTCCACCTTTTAAAATTCCTCTTTCCCCCCCCCTCCCCTTCCTTGACCCCACCCTGGCACATTAGGGCTGTTAGGTATGGCAAACAAGCTAATTACTCTTGACCTGGGTTAATGATAGTGTGTGTGTGATGTGAGAGAGAGATCTTAAGAAATATAGTTGCGGTGTGTGTGTGTGTGTGTGTGTGTGTATGTATGTGTGTGTGTGTGTGTATGTGTGTGTGTGTGTATTATTAGGCTGTAGGTGCTGGGCAGATGGGTATGGAGGAGGGAGGAAGAAAGGGGAGGAAGAGGAGGAGAGGTAGAGAGGAAGGAGGGGAGAGAGAGTACGTGAGGGATAGGTGAGAAGGTGAGGTGGAGGGCATTTGAGGAGAGAGAGAGAGAGAGAGAGAGAAAGAAGAAGAGAATAGAGGAAGGAGGAAGAAGAAGAGGGGGTTTGAAGTGAGAGAGAGAGAGAGAAAGAAAAAACAGTGTTTGTATGTTTGATAGAGATGTGCATGTGTGTGTATATGTATGAATCTATGTGCAAGTATGGTTATGTGTACCATGTGTATGTATGCATATGTGGGTGGATGTGTATGTTTGATTATTAGAAAAATGTGCCTGTGTTAGTGCATCTATTTTTGTGTGTGTGTGTGTGTGTGTGTGTGTGTGTGTGTGTGTGTGTGTGTGTGTAAGAGTGGGTGAGGGCAGTGGCAGTTTGTTTATAAGAGAAAAGGTGCACAAACTAATATTAGACCCGATCATCTTGGCGCTTGCAGCCTCCTTTACTTGCTGTGGTGAGTAACTGTGGTGGTGGTGTGATGAGTAACTGTGGTGGTGGTGGTAACTGTGGTGGAGGTAACTGTCCATGAACCACACAGACTGCGGGCTGAAGTATACCCTCCTCCTGCTGTCCACCATCGTCCTTTTGGGGGATAGGGAGGGAGGTGAGGAACCTGTGTATAACAAGGCAGGGAAATTGCCCACCTGTAGCCTTGTTATACATTTTTCATCCAATCATTTTCCCTTGTTACATTGCCTTGATTGACTTCACATACATCTGTCTTTATTTTATTATTATTGTTTTTATCTGATGGAGGTCTTGTTCTCATAACTTCAGTACTGCATCATGATTAAGTGAAATTTGATGAGCCGGTTTTAAGCGAATCTCCTTGGTTACTGTTCAAATCAGCCCTTCAGTCAAACTACACCTGGCCATCACCTGAGCCAAAAGAGGTTAGAGATGTTCATTAGATAATGTCAAACCAAATACTGCATATTAACTCTTAACTTATAAAGATCCCTAACCTCTTTTGCCTCAACTGATGGCCAGGTGTAGTTAAGAATGGAAGGTAGTTACGGATCTTTGTCAGGTTAAAACAAACTGACTATAGTAAATCTTGGGTTGACGTTTGTGTTGTTCTTTGACAGGAATTTGGTGTCTGCATCGCAAGATGGTAAGCTGATAGTGTGGGACAGCTACACGACCAACAAGGTGCATGCCATCCCCCTCCGGTCCAGCTGGGTTATGACCTGTGCCTACGCTCCATCGGGCAGTTATGTAGCCTGTGGCGGCCTTGATAACATCTGCTCTATATACAGGTAAGTTCAGTGCACTGGCCCTGTCATTCATCAAGAGCCATTGCTTTTTTATCTTAAGCAGCATCCACATCAGATGCTTGCTGGTGTAGGCAGTTGTGGGCAGGAGTTTCACCTCACTGTAACCCATGGAAGTTCTCATTGACACCTGCCTGTGTCCTGTGCTACTGCTTGTATGGTTTGCAGAGTGCCCACCTGCACCCTCCCCCACTAGCAAGTATTAGGTATAGATGTAATTTTTGTGATTTTAGAATATAACTGGAGTGGGAATGATGGCAAAAGGAAGAGCCTAATCCTTAAACAGCAGGGGTGGCAGAGCACGGCTTTGCCCAGGCAAGGCCATTTTTAGTATGGAAGAAGTAATTTTGCAAGTTGAAGTTGTCATGGTGATGAGTAAATGACAGGTTTGTCTTTATGTAAATATATCATGTTCAGCAATGTATAGCAGCATAAATACAGGTGTTTTGTAAGAGAACTAAGCATTACCTGCCATGTGGAAGCTGGAACAAAGGGTCATAATCTCATCAACTAAAAAGCCTCCAAACCACCTCGTTCTTAACACTTGACTCAAGTATTTTAAGGTGCACAGTTCTAGATTTGTATTCAGATAATGCACTTCCTTGAAAATCCTAGTGAGGCTGTAACTGACCCTACTTTTTTCCTTGCAGCCTAAAGACAAGAGAAGGCAACGTGAGAGTGAGTAGGGAGTTGCCTGGTCACACTGGTTACCTAAGTTGCTGTCGGTTTGTAGATGATAACCAAATAGTCACAAGCTCAGGAGACATGACCTGGTGAGTCTACCCTTCCCCTGTCCTTTATTGACAAGTAAATCCTCCTTACTAATATGTTTCTTTATTTTGTAGATGAGAGAGGCGTGAACATTGAGGTAGATTAACAAGGGGTAGACTGAAAAAGACCTCTGTTTAATTTCATGTTGTTATATACAGTAACTGATTCTGGGTGGGAGACCTAGCGAAGGAACCTTCTGCCTTCCCCAAAAGTGCGCTCTTGCTAAACACTAACTCTTCTCTTGTTGCCCAGACTTACTCCTTTCTTGTACCCTTCTCCCTCTGTACTTCTCCCTCTTGCAGTCCTCCCCTCTTGTTCTCTTCCTCCTCTCGTACTCACCCTCTTGTCCCTGTCGGCTTTTCATCCCCCAGCATACAGGAAGACAGTCAGCATTTTCACTTGGCTGTCTTGTGGTGTGTTAACTGCTTTGTCATTAATGCATGATACTGTATTTCATTAACTTGTATGATAAGAATACTTTGGTGAGATGTATTTCCTTCCTCCTGACAAAATCCATCTGGTCAGGATTCCACCATTACCATTAAAGGTGTCAGAGAGGGTATGGTAGCAGAGGATGATGGTATGGCAGTAGGGCAGGGTGTGGCAGTAAGGAAGGGAGTGGCAGCCTTCCCTCTCATAGCAGGGTTAGTTAGGGCAGCATGTAACCCCAACCAGATGAAAACTAGCCACTGGAAAGCACACAGGATTTGTCTAGAGCTACAGTCGCATTCGTAAACAAATTCTCATCTTGTCTGCTGCTGTGTGCGATGTGGTTGGAGTGAGGACCTTCTCAAGCTACACCTTGATGCACTAAGACTCTGAACCAGGTAGTATGCAATTTAGGTAAACAGTAAAGTTAATAACAAAGCCATATTTGTATCCTTACCAGTGAGTGGCTGGTGAGTTAAATAAAGGAATTTATAAAGGCATCATCTTAGGGAAAGAATATTATTGTTGCAATGTTGCCTGTTGCATCTGTTAGCCCCCCCCCTTGCCTTGTTTTTATAATAGATTGTCAAAATCTGATAGTTATTTCATCATTTTTATTACGATTATTTTAAAATTAATCACGCATCAGCTTTCTGCCTGTGGACACTTTATTATTATTATTATTATACTTTTTTTAATAACTTTTATTTTCAATTGATCCACCCTCATTCCATGTTAAGGTGGGAAGGAGAGTCAGGGTGTTGATGATAACACTTGTGGGTTTTCAGTGCTTTGTGGGACATCGAGACAGGGCAACAGTGTACACAGTTCACTGGCCACACTGGGGATGTGATGTCCCTTTCCCTCTCACCCAACATGCGCACCTTCACCTCGGGCGCATGTGACGCCTCGGCCAAGCTGTGGGACATCCGCGATGGAATGTGTCGGCAGACCTTCCCTGGCCATGAATCGGACATAAACGCAGTCACAGTAAGTAGCCAACAGGGTGATGTTAGGACCCTGGGATTGTTTATTTGTGTGGATGGACTTTTGTATTAACTTCAGGGGTAGGCTGTGAGAGGCAGACTGAAAAAGACCTGGGATGAGGTCATACTGTGTGGCCTCAGGGATAAGGGACTGAAAAGGGAGGCTGCCAAAGATTGAGCAGTATGGAGAGCCGCCATTAGGTGACCAAGGGCAACTCATGCAAGCATGTTGGAGCCTTTATCAATGAATCAAAACAAAATGGACATCTCAGAGTCAAAACAAGGGCCATCTTTACAATAATATGAATCTGACATAAACACAGGCACAGTGAGTAGCCTAGAAAGTGCAAGTGTGGATTTTAGGACTTTGGGAGATAGTTGTGTGGAGAGAATTTTGCTTTTTTCATACAACTTCCCAACTCAAAACAGGGAGTGTCTTTACTGTAAAAATAAATCGGACACAAACACAGTCACAGTGAGTAGCGAATTAGGTGGATGTGGGAGTGGTGGTGGTGATGATGATTGTGATGATTAATAATGGTGATGAGGATAATACTGATGATGATTGATGAGGATGGTAATGATGCTGATGATTTAACTGTGATGATGATGATTGATGAGGATAATTATGATGATGATGATGTCTATGCAGGAAGGATTTAAGATTTCTTCATAAAACAAACTTTAAGAGTGATTCCTTGGTTCTGTGCTATATGTGAATGGTGTTTTTTATGGCATGGAGTTTTAATAAATTGATCTACTTGCAGTCGTAACAGATGCACGAGTAAGTCCCACTGATGGAAGATATTTTACAAGTAAGAATTGAGAGTTGCTGAGCTAGAAGTGAGAGTTGCTGAGTTGTAGGATGCAAAGTAAGATGCCTTTGTAGAGTATAAGATGTGAGTAAGTAGCTGATTAGCAAGATGGTTTTAGATTGCGACTGTTATTAGCACATTGTAAGTGTGGTTTGGGGTACTTCAAGCTTAAGTAGATGCAGGTAATGGGGAAGTAGATGCAGGTAACAGGTATATACGAGTTGCCTATTGACCCTTAGATTGTAACGTATTGGTAAGGAAGTAACTTTAAATTTGCTTATTGATTAGCAACTTAATATGAAGATCTTACTCAAATTCAGCAAAAATCAGTATATAATTTTGTAATGTATACAATATTTAATTCATGAAAATTACATACATCCTACTGCATATGCCTAAAGTGGAGAGGATGGAGAGTGAGGGACTAAGTAGGAGGGTGTGAGTAAAGGGGAGAGTGAGGATGAGATGGGGGAATGAGGTGGAGAGGTATGGGGGTGTGTGAGTTGGGGGGAGGGCAGTGTAATGGCAGGGGACATGAGTGGAGAAGTATAGGAGAGGGGTGTGAGTTGGGGGGAGGGCAGTGTAATGGCGGGGGACAGGGCGATGTGAAGGTGATTCGTTTGTGGCCACCCCTTATGAGATTAAGGTATCTTGCCATAAACAGATAAATATGTAAGAACAAGGAAATTACCAAACCCTTCAGTTACATGATTGTTTTTGTGGCTTTTAATGTGAAAGGAAGGGAAATTTACTGTCTCTTCCAGTTTTATTCTCTGTTAAAGATGCTTTGTCTGAACATGAAGCTTTTTGGATCCCACCCCACACCATTTATTATCATGGGAAATGGTTCACGATGGTGATATTGAGGGGTATCGGATGTAACGGATTATCGGATTTATCGGACTATGCTTCCCCCAACTTAGTCCATTACAGCCAGGGTCTACTCTGTTACAGCTAAGAAAGGATAAATTTATTGTACTATGAGGATAAGACGAACACTAATCCACGCTACAACCACTAATGCCATTTTCTCTCATTGCAGTTCTTCCCCAACGGGCACGCCTTTGCAACAGGGTCTGACGATGCCACATGCCGCCTGTTTGACATCCGTGCTGATCAGGAGCTGGCCATGTATTCCCACGACAACATCATTTGCGGCATCACCTCTGTGGCATTCAGCAAGTCTGGCCGTCTCCTCCTGGCTGGCTATGACGACTTCAACTGCAATGTGTGGGATTCAATGAGGACAGAGAGAGCTGGTACGTTTATTTCTTGCACCTCTCCCTTACTTTCCTTCCTTTATTTACCTTACATCCTGTCCTTTATTATTCCCTTACATTCAGTACATTTATCCAGGAAGCCTTTTCCTCTATCCTTCCTTTGTTTTACCTTTCCTTATTGGACCTGTATTCCTTCCTTATTCTACCCCTACATTACTTGCATAGTTTACAGTGTGTGTAGATAGTGTGTTGTTTATTGCAGCTGCCTTTCATATTGTCCCTGTACTGTTTGCTGTATAATTTCTGGATTGAGTTATTATTATTATTATTATTAATGAATGAATGAAAGAATTATTATTATTATTATTATTATTATGAGTCAGGATTCCAGGGGTGTATGAGTGTGTAACCCATTTTAACAGGGATGATGTTTGCTAGCTCTCTTCTGTCAGTATTTTTCATGCTCTCTGGACCCTACCTCACTCCATCCTCTGGTGGGAAAGGGATCTGGATGATGGTGATGATGATGATTGAATGATTGATGGTGGTGTTGACAACAACAGTGACGACGATGATGATGATGATGACGATGACGATGATGATGAATGGTTGATTGATTATTATTTCTTTCCCCCATGGTTAGCTTTTATTACAGGATTTTGTGTTATTGTTCAGGATTTTGTTTTATTGTTTTACCTGTCTTTATTTCCTCCTCATACATTTCATTTATTTCAGAGTTATCATTACCTGTCCCTGCCCCGGAGGGGCTCAGGGATGGGTATTTTCACACGGTTTGTCTGTCTGTCTTTTAACAACTTTACGCGAAAACTACTGGTACAATTTTGACTTAAATTTCAGGGATGATGGGCTAAGACCTTCTGATCACCTGAATAAATTTGGGCCAAATTGGGCTAAGGCCCAGGCTATAGACCCAAAAAATGTAAAAAAGAAAAAAAAATCTTTTGCTATAACTCGTTTCCAATTTGTCACCGACATGAAACCAAGACCTAGAGGTGCATCTTTCAAATTGCATCCTCATTACATCAGGGGGGTCACCCCCCAGTTAGCAGTATGGGGGTCAGAGTCTGGTGGGTTGGGCCTAAAATTTCAGATGGACATAAAATCAACAATTTTCACCTGATTTACTCCAAATTTGATATGTGACATCTTTGATTAGATATCCTGTTGCATTTATATGTCAGCACTAAAATGACTGCCAGGGACGGGTTTGATGTGCCTTGGCACCGCTTGTTGTTTATCTTTTTTTTATCCTTTATCTTTTTTATCTTTAAACCTTCACCCTGAAATTTAGTCCTTCCTCTGATGCTGTACTTTCAGTGTCTGTGTGTAGTTTTATGGGTCACTTATACTTTGTTACCTTTGTGTTTTAACTTCCTGTCATATTTCCACTATTTTGCACCAACATTTAGGCATTCTCTCCATTGTTTTTTTTCTTGGTGGTGTTTAGAACTATTATATTAAATTTGCAATTGTTGTATATTTTCCTACCACTTTCGTACTTTTTTTTTTTTTTTTTGCGGTGTGGGTGTGTTGGGGAGGTATAAATTTGTAAGTATTGTGTGCAGAAATTTCTTAAGCTTTTCAAGAGTTATTGTGGCAAGAATTAAGATGCATGCTCTGTGCCATCAATTCACTATGCTGTGTATCTTTGTCCTGCTTCAGCCCCAGGGTGGTTAGCTGGACAGTTTGGGAAGACATACTATTTAGCAGCAGTTTTCCAAAACACACCCACCTGTGACATCACCAGAATTGTTACCAAAAATGGCTTGCATGTACTGATACAGACTTAAAGAATATCAGTCCTTATCGGTGGTGTTTAACATACTCATAGACTAGTGTGTCAGATTCTGTGAGTTACTGTATGAGTGCCAGCTCTTCTCAACAGGTTGGAGTCAAAGGATTTCTGTCTCATTGACTTTCCTCATCTCACTGGCTCCCTTCAACTTCTGTTACTTTGCTGCCCTGTTGCATCTTTGTCTCTTTTTTTTTTTTTAGCTACTTCAGTGGTCACTGCTCCTCTGAACTGTCTGCTTGCATCCCTCCACTATTACAGCGAGTGCTGTGTCACTTCGCCGCACCGTTGCACTTTTATCTCTTTTCTATCGCTACTTCAATGGTCACTGCTCCTCTGAACTGTCTGCTTGCATCCCTCCACTATTACAGCGAGTGCTTGACACCCATCTGGCAGCAAACTCTCGTCCCTTTTCTCTCCAGCTCTCTAATGCAGGAGTTAACTGTTACCCTCGGTCCTTCATGTATGCAACTGTTGTCCTTTGTCTGTATTTCCTACTGCCTATGACCTTCAGTCTTTCAAACGCATTGTGTCCAATCATCTCAAAATGAATGGCTCTTGATTTTGGCTGTAAGTTATCTTTTTATTTTTTCTTGGAGGGAACAGTCTTGTAGACCTCTAGCCTTTGGTTCCTTCTTCCTTACATTAAAAAAAAAGAAAAAAAAAATGTGGCCAACTTAGCCTCATTTGACTGCTGCATTAGTCGGTGGTGTGCGGTGATTCAGGTGAGGGTCAGCACTCACCTGCATAGCTGGTATCCCTCAGCCTGGTTTGTGTCAGCTGGCCATCTCCAGTGAGTTACCTGTGTGTGTCCTCAGGTGTGCTGGCGGGCCACGACAACCGAGTGAGCTGCCTCGGCGTGACTGAGGATGGCATGGCTGTGGCCACTGGCTCCTGGGACAGCTTCCTCAAGATCTGGAATTAAAGTCAGTCCCACCAGTACCACCACCACCACCACCACAACCACCACCACCACCACCACAACCACCACCACCAATACCACCACAACCACCACCACCACCACCACCGCCACCACTCCAGTATCAACATCAGTATCTTCTCAAGGAACCAAATTCCCTCGTAGGATACCGAGGCAAGAGGCTTGGTGTGTGTGTGCGTGCCTGCTGACGTGTCTGCGGTCGCGCTTGTGGCGTCGCCTCTCGTTGATCCCAGACGCCCCAATCCTGGGTTGCTGATCAGCTGGCCGGGAGTCACATCAAGATTGAATGAGAGTGCGAGGGCATGAATAAAAAGGACTCGAATGATTTTTTTCCCCCTTTTTCATTTTTTGATATGGTAAATTTTAGGTGAGCAAGTATAAATGATTTACATAGGAATGAGAAGGCCACTGCAGATATGGTAAATTTTAGGTAAGCTTAAATGATTTCCATGGGACTGAGAAGGACACTGGGGATTACACTAGTGGTGATAAAGAGAGATTGTGGGCTGGTAGGTGTGTATGGCTATCAGAGTATGATGGACTGAGAGTGTGGGAGTGCTGGTAGGGTAGGGTGGCCTCCAGTGTGACCCAGTGCCGGTGGTGGCAGCACACACGCAGGGGCTGACTGGTGCTGCCTGTGTGCCGCCCGGTGGAGACAAAGAGGAGGGTGGGGAGTGTCACACCAGCGGTGGGGGTGCACTACCTCCCACCGGCTCCCCTCTCCCACCATTCTCTTCCTTTGATGTCTAGTCAGCCTGATGGAGTTGCTGCATGACTTTGATGCTGAGTGTTTACGTGGAAGCGGTGGTGGGCGGGGCGGGGCGCGGGGTACTGCGTGGCGGTGGCGGGTGGCGGGGCCTCGGTGCCGCCGCCCCACCGCCGCTGCTTGCCACGTGGATGAGTGACGCACTGCACCTGTACTGGCCACACCTAAAGCTCAGGTCAGGGCTGAAGGGGTAAGCCCAGGTGAATGCTATGGTAATGTGTTCATAATGCCTTAAGGCAACCTCTGCACTCCCTCGTGTCAGTGTGGAGAAAAGTGAGGTGCTTGAGTAAGACAAAATTTTGTCATGTTCCCTGCTCCACTGCTGCTTCTTGCGCGCATGTTCTGCTCTTGTCAGGCCAAGCACCCATTGATGGATTCATCTAACAAGGGGAATGCTATTATCCTTATTGGGACCACGTGGTGATAGTGTAAAATTGGAATCGTTCAGAGAAGCTGAAATCTTTGATACTGTTATCCTTCCTGCATATGATTATGAGCGTGCACTTAGATTTTGAATTTAAGTGCCATTTTCATGGTGACCTCAACTGCCAATGTAGTTTTAATTTGGGCAAATCTTAGTTAGAATACAAACATTTGTACTCCCTTAAGCTAATCCAAATCTGAAAATCAATCATATTGCTTTTTTCAGTCTTCTTAAGATGGTAATCAGTGAAATATTTCCATGATAGCTTGTTGCATTAGTGTAGCCCCAGAGCTAAAGTTATCTCCTGAGAAAAAGAAACCTTGCATTGGACTCCTCAAGCCGGAGCACATCACATTTCTATCAGTGTTTGTTGGTATGTGTATAGACTTTTGTTGGGTATATTCTTGCATTTATTTCCTTTATAGTTAAAACATCTGTGATGCCAAATGTGCTGGAGGGCAGTCAAAAAAATAAATAGATGGAGTGTGTGTCGATAAAAAAGAAATTTTGAATGGCTTTAATTGAGTTCAGTGACAAATTGCTCAGATTTCATTATATGTAGAATGTGATGCAGGTTCATAGTTAAACTTCCCCTAAAAAGGCACATTTTAAGGGATACGGAAAACAATTAGAAGATGATGTAGTTCTATTTTTTATCTTATTGGAAGAATAATTATAAAAAGGTTTAACAGTAGAGGGGAACTGCTCCTAGGAATGTCCACCTACTTAAAGCGTAAAATATTTTCAATTTACGCACAAGTATTAGTAAGAAAATAAAGCACAAAAGGGTAATTATGCCTGGTTAAATTACTGATGACATTGATGGACACAAAGAACAATCCTAGCTCAATTCTACTGCTGTAATTATTTTGTCCCATACCTGGTGTGTCAGAATCCAATCATCTGCAGCTTTCTCTGTTCCCCATACACCCTTCTTCATTTATCCTACCCTCCCGATATCCTTCTGTGGCTGCCCAATTCCCCTTTGTCACAAGAAAGCTGATGCTTTATTGTGCATATGTTAAACAATTGCTGAACCAAACAGTTTGAACACAATATCAGCATTTCAGATTACCTTAAGAAAGTTTATTGAATTATTTATCCCTTAATTTTTATGTTGATTGTGTATGATTATTTTGCCAAGCGGTGAGTGTGTGGCCTCTGCTCTCCTGGCGGTACCGAACACGACCAGATAAACGAGTGCTAGAGCTCCCGACGTGAGCGTCACTGGATCTGTCCCTTTCTCTTCGCCACCCGGAAGCTCATAGAACAGCCAAACAATTTCTTAATGACCATCTATAAGAAATGCAAGGGCTCAGGGCTGTTCTATGGCCCTCTGGCTGTAGGGGGGAACTTACCCGGGATGGGTTTGTTTGGTCAGCCGGCGATGGGGTGCCAGTGAGCGCTCACTGTGCAATCCCGGGGCACCTTCTCCCTTAGTTGCTGCTTCCCATGCCCCTGTGTTTGTGTGCGTGCGTGTTTCAGTTGCTCACGCGACGTACACGTGATTCCTGGCCCAGTGTTCCGGTGGCGCAGCTCAGAACTCTTGCTGTGCACCCAGTCCCGCGGTGCCGTCTCGAGGGATGTCAAAGTGAGGCCACACACTCACCTGGATGTCCAAGTTTCTAATAAAAAATAATGGTAGTTTTTTCTCAGCCAAAAAACATGTGTAAAAAATGATATAAACAGTAGTTCCCCCTTTCTGGGAGTGTGAAGTGTCAATTGTAGCATTATAATTCCATAACTGTAATGATACTAAGCCAAATGGAACCCTCTCTCCAGCGCCTTAGCCAGGAGATGCCAAAGATGGCAGGCGCGTTGGTGGTGGGCAGGGATGGTTGGGCCAGTGCGGCGGGGGCCGAGCAGCCGCTCATGCCACGACCAGCAGAGCCCGGCCCCCGCCCTGCCTGCTTCACTTGAACTAGGCCCGCCCAGCCCCCTCCCCACTGCCATTAACACTCACAGACAAGTGTGCAGCAGTCACTCCTGCTACAAAATTGTTATTTTACGAGGCAACAATGAATTTATGTAACTTAAGCAAGATATGGTTTTTATTTAGACATGAGGTTTCTAATATCCAGTGAGTTGTAGATGACGAGTCCACCGCAAAGTCGATACTTTCACACAAGTGGGCCCCAATCCCAGTGAGCAGTGAGCAGTGAGCACAAGTGTCACCGATCCGGCAGCTGGCAAGTGAGTCAAAACTCTCACCCCAGAGGCACTGCTGGAGCATCAATGTTGGCAGCACTGTGTCACTGCTACTGTCTAGGGGACCTGCACTGATATATGAGGGATTTTTCAATTGATTCCAACTCCGGTTGTAGCCTATGAAGTCTCGTTTGTGAATGTCTTGTAAGAAGACGGAAGTAAGTAAATTATCTGACTTGTCCAATCTAATAAAGCTCTTTGTCAATGAACAGTTGGTGTTTTATTGTCCTAAGGTTGTTATTCACAGTGGAGAGCATCAGGAAAGCAGTAGAAAGGAATCGGAGATGGTGTGAAGAGGATGGACCAGGGAGTAGGGTGAGTAGGTATAGAACTAGCAAATTAGCCAACATCAAAAGCAATGGTATGAAACCCAGCATTATGGGAGATATAGAGCCAATGAAAAAGTGGCTTACAGTTGACACTTTCCCTAGCATTGCCCCTGATGACCCCCAAGGCTCCCCTAACCACTCGGATTAAAAACACAACAGTAGCCTGCCTGAAGTGAGAAGGCAGACCACACAATCACTTAGACAATTGCCTCATATCTCCCAGACCACACCATAACCCATACTTTTCCAACACCCATACCACCACCCACACCACACCACCACCCACACCTTTACTCCACATCAGTGAAGATCACTGCAGTCACATGGCCCTTGCATCTGGTCAGTACATCCCTGCAGTGACATAATGCCATACCCTGTATGTATTTGGTAATGTTTGGAGCCACAGATCATGTGTAAATATAACCACATTGCAACTTCAGGACCTAACTAAGTGCTCTTTCTCTCTCTCATCTCTAGGCATAGGCTCAACAGACTAGCAGTCCTCCTATGTACCACTCAGCTCCATGTGTTTACTGCGTCATAGGTGAAAAACATTAAGGGAGAGCACATTATAGGACAACTGACTATGGAGGTGTTAGGTGATCTACAGAGAGGTAGACCAGGAAGACATGGGATGAGGTATGCACCAAACTTAGAGATATTACTACTACTATCATCTGCCACTACTGTCATCTACCACTACTACTGCTACTATCATCTACCACTACTACTGTTGCTACTACTACTGCTACTATCATCTACCACTACTACTGTTGCTACTATTACAGGCTTTACTAGAGAGCTGATGCAGAGGATAGGAAGGTGAAGGACTGCTACAAGGTAAACTCGTCTAACTTATGTGTATGTACATGGAAAGCAGACATAACACCAAGCTTTCCAAAACTGCCTTGATTAACCCATTCTAAGGTGCTGTACACGAGGAGTATTAACACCGGATAATTTGTTCACTAAAAAAGAAATCCTACTTCAGGCAGTTATATCTGAGGGACATTATATGCTGGAGGTGGCTTGGATAAGGAGTGCTCGAGTGACGTTCAGGGAACTGTTGCCTCTCCTGACATAAAGGGGGCTCTCCCTATGTGCTAAGGGATCTCTGTGTGGCATGTGTGTAATGCTGTATGGTAGTGACACCTGGGCAGTAAAGGAAGAGGATATTCATAGGCTCAAAAGTACAGAAACGACAGTGATTAGGTTGATGTGTAGTGTGTCCTTGAATGTGAGGCCTGGGGAGGAGGAGGGGGCTAGGTTTATGACTGGACTTGAGAGGAATGATGGGACAAGTGTATTGGTGTTGTGATGAGGAGGGGTAGATTGAGATGGTTTGTGATGAGGAAGGGTAGATTGAGATCATTTGTGATGAGGAGGGGTAGACTGAGATCATATGTGATGAGGAGGGGTAGATTGAGATCATTTGTGATGAGGGGTAGATTGAGATGGTTTGTGATGAGGAAGGGTAGATTGAGATGATAAGTGATGAGGAGGGGTAGATTGAGATGGTTTGTGATGAGAAGGGGTAGATTGAGATGGTTTGGGCATGTGGAGAGGATGGAGGATGACAGTTGGGTGTGGAGGGATAGACTGAGCTGACTTGGGCATGAGGGGAGGATGGAGGATGACAACTGGGTGCGGGAGGTGAAAGGTGTGAGCGTTGAAGGTAGGGTTGTGGGAGGCAGACTGAAAAAGTCCTGGGATAGGGTCATAGAGTGTGACCTCAGGGATAGGGGACTGAATAAGGAGGCTGCCAGAGATCAAGCAGCATGGAGAGCCGCCATTAGGTGACCAAGGCTGGCGAACACAAGCACAGTGGAGCCTTTCTAAAACGACAAACAGAGTCTCCGATGATGGTTGGTGAAATAAACAAATCTATGTTAGGTATAGATTCTGGCTTTATTTTAGCAGTTTACATATCTAGTACAGCTACAGTACTTCCTAACAATCTGAAAGCTTACATGACATGTCTAGTAGTAAGGGAGGAGGGAGACTGACAGGCTAGGTTCAGGGGCACTGATGATGATGATGATGCTCAGTGTTTGTTGAGAGCCAGCTGAAGGAGTTGGTGGTGCTTAGTGTTTCTCAAGAGCCAGCTGGAGGAGTTCATTCATGGATGTAAGCACCGTCCTAGGGTCCTCTACCAGCCCGGCCACCACCATTGCATTACTAAACAGCTGTAGGGAGAAAGAATAAGTTAGAGATGTTAGGGGTTTAATGGTACTGTGAACTATGACTGTCTGTCTCTGTCTCTCTCAATCTATCTACCTGTCTCTCTCCCCCCCCTCTCTCTCAATCTGTCTTTCTACCAACCTCTTTCTCTCTCCCCCAATTTACCCATCTCTCTCTCTCTCACCTGTTTGGCAGTAAGTTCCGCAAGTCTGGGGTTGGTCTGGCGAAGGCTGTTCAATTTCACAATAATCAGGTGGCTGGAAGAGAGAAAAAACAATAACATAAACAACAGAACATGAGAACACCTTAACACAAGAGGAACAGAAAACAAGTAGAGCATAACACTTGAAGAACTCAGAACAGGAGCTTATTTAATTTCCAAGGCACTTCTTCATGACCAGCATCAATCTCTAGCATTGAAGATGAAGAGATGGCAATTTTAGGCCACGTTAAAATGGAGAGGGTGGAGAGTGAGAGATGTACGAGGAGAGAGTATGTGAGTGAGGTGGAGGGGGGGGGGAGAAGAATGGGGAGGCCAAGGATGAGATGCAGGGATGGAGTGGTGAGGTATATGAGAGGGAGGGTGTGGGCTGGGGGGAGGGCAGTGAAATGGCAGGGGACAGGGCAACATGGAGATGATTTGTTTGTGGCCACCCCTTACAGGATTACGGTGTCTGGCATTAAATAGACAGATAGATAGAAAGACAGATAGTACATACACTTCTTATCTCACCTTGGGTTAATCTCCAACTGGGGCTGCAGGAGTGAGTACCGCGCCTCTTCTGGAATCTGCGTAAACTGTGTGCGTACGAAATGCCGCGCCGCCCCCATCTCCTCCACGGTGATGGCACACGGGTGGGACTCCAAGCGAGGGGTGGCTTTGACCCCCCAACACCGCCCCGCCAACACTGTCTTAAGCCAGTCCATCAACTCATTGGCTTGGGATCGCAGCAGCCCACCACCTGCTAGTGAAAAAAAAAAAAAAAAATCACCACTCATCATCATCATCATCATCACCACTGCCATCATCATCATCATCATATCATCACCATTGTCAGGATCATCATCACCATCACTACCACTGTCATTATCATCATTACTACCTCTGTCATCATCATCACCATCACCACTTCCATCATCATTATCATCATCATCTTGACCTCTTTTTCCACTTTTAAGGTGGTGTGAGGTAGGATCCAGGGTCAGGGAAAATAATAATAATATAATAATAATAATAATAATAATAATAATAATGAGATTGCTGGCCACACTCCGACCCCCTTACCAGCATCAAAATCAACCGCATCCTTGTCCTGCCGCATCTCCTTCTCGACCGATACAATGTTCTTTCTTGAAAACTCCCTCAGCTGCATCAACACCACCTCATCGTAAGACTCATAGCAGAACAACACCTCCACGTTCTTTTTCTGTCGGGAAATTAAGAGGAAAAAATTGAGCCACATATCAATTGCTAGACACCTTAATCACGTATGAGGTGGCCACAAACAAATCACCTCCACGTCACTTTGTCCCCCACCATTTCACTGCCCTGCTCCCAGCTCACACCCCCCTCTCTCACATACCTCCATGTTCTTTATCTGCACTGGGAAATAACAATGGGGTGAAAAATAATGACATGGTGTATTCTGTTAGCTGGAATTAATACAACCTGGGATGAGAGGTGTGTGACCTCAGGGATAAGGGGCTGAACAGGAAGGTAGGAAGGCTGGTAGGCAGGTAGGTAGGTAAGCAGAGAGATAGACAGACAGACAGACAGTGAGATAGGTTAGTAGGTAGGCAGATACATAGATAGGTAGGTAGACTGCCACTAGATAGATAAACAGCTTGTCACACATCAGTAAATAAACAGACAGATATATAACCTCATGCATCTCATATACAGTACTGTGAATGGGTAACAGATGCCCTTACAGACAGACAGACAGACAGAACAACAGAGACAGATAGAAATAGACAGGCTACAGACCCCGAAAATAAACCTGGAAAAAACCCGAAAAGAAACCTGGAAAACCCCCGAAAAGAAACCTGGAAACCCCCCGAAAAGAAACCTGGAAAAATCCCGAGAATAAACCTGGATAAAACCTGAAAATAAACCTGGAAAACCCCCGAAAATAAACCTGGAAAAACCCCGAGAGGAAGGAGAAGAAAGACATGTTGGGAGCTAAATTTGTAAAGGATGAAAATGGGGAAATAAAAACTGATGAGGCAGAAATACTGGAAAGGTGGAAGAGGTACTTTGAGGGACTGTTAAAGAAAATAATTATGAGATAGAAGAGATGGGAAAAGATAAGAGTAATATATCTAACCTTAAGAGCCTCACAGACAACCAGAAAGACAGACAGACAGGTAGAAACAGACAGACAGGTAGAAAGACAGACAGACAGAGTAATATATCTAACCTTAAATGCTTCAGAGTAAGGTGAAGTCTTGGCCAGCTCCCCTAGGTGGTGTGGCCAAGTAATATGTCTTTCTGGCCATCCTGCATGTGGCCAATAGATAGACAGATAGGTAGATACATAAAGGTAGACAGACAGACAGATAGACAGTACGATATCTAACCTTAAGTGCCTCATAGTAAGGTGAAGTCTCGGCCAGCTCCCTAGATGGTGCGGCCAAGTAATATATATCTTTCTGGCCATCCTGCATCCGGCCAATGTACTCCGGCAGGGCCACTTTCTCCCCGGCCGGCTTAGCAGATGACTCGTACAGGACAAGCTTGGCAATCTCCTCTTTTTCAACTTGTTCGGTGGACGAGAGGATGCCTGGGGAGGGGACAGAGAGGGGTAGAGAGAAAGAGAGAGAGGGATGATTACTAGATGCCCATTTTAGTGCTATGGTGCTGGGGTGAGAGAGAGAGAGAAATTTCAGAAAGCCTAATTTAACATAACATTTTTTGGCTTTTACATTTTCATATTACCTTCCTTAATAAATGACCCTTAATCAGTGAAGAACCTGGCATATCCCTCAATGAAATAACATAATAATAAAATTATTAAAATTAATAATATTAAAATTATTATAATAATAAAGTCAAACAGAAAGACTTTAAATTAACCAAACTTTTTTTTTCACAGCTTACCTTCCTTGATAAAAATCCCATAATCGGTGAAGAATTTTGCATATCCCTCGGGGTCCTTGCGGGATTTATCGAACAGGAAGCGGATGACTCGGTTCTGGATCACCGTTCTTAGCCGGCGGATGAGAGCGGAGTCCTGCAGCAACTCTCGGCTTAAATTGAGGGGGATGTCCTCGCTGTCTACCACGCCTGTGAAATGTATAATCAAAATGTTAACCATTATAAGTGTCTCCAAAGCCCAATTCAGCCTTTGGTTCTTTCTTTCGGGATCCTGTAGCAAATCTCGGCTTAAATTGAGGGGGATGTCCTCGCTGTCTACCACACCTGTGAAATAATCGGAAGGTTAACTCCCGCTCCGTCCTTGCTAGAAGTGTCTAATTCATCCTTTGGTTCTTTCTTTCGGAGTCCTGTAGCAACTCTCGGCTGCCACTACACTGCCCTCTCCCCATCTTACACCCCCCTCTCTCATACACCACTCCATCCCATTCTTGGTCTCCCCCTTCACCTCACTCACATACACTCTCCTCATTAGTCTCTCGCTCTCCATCCTCTCCACATGGCCAAACCACCTCAATGTATTTCTCCTAATGCACTCTATCACATCCACATCATCACATCAATGCATTTCTTGTAACACTTTTTATCTCATCCACATCCATGGTTTTCTCAATCCTTAATACTGAACAGCTTGGATATCTTTCTAGTAATTTACCATTGATACTAGATGTGTTTACCTTTCATGAAGCGTAGCCACTTGGGAACGACATTCTCTGCCTTGTTCATGATTAGGACGCGACGGCAGTAGAGAGAGACCGAGCTCTCGCCTTCTCGGTTCAAGTCAAACAGTCCTGAAAATGAGTAGAAGAAGAGGACAGTGCTTAGGGACAAAGTATTCACAATGCATTCTGTAGCATAGTAATTCTTCACTACGATCTTTATTTATTTATTTATTTTTATTTGCAAAGTTCATAATAAATTACCTATAAATTGCCTACTTCTCCTGCTACCTATTACACTGATTTGCCTGTTAGCCTGGATGCACAATAACAACTTTGCTTGCCCTTCACCTCAAAGTTTACTAACTGTGCTTGCCCTCACCTTCTAAACTTACTAACCTTCCTTCCACCTTCAGCACACCTGAAGCCTCCACTCACAACAAACATACCGTACCTGGCTTTCCTTCAGGGACGTACAGAATGCAGCGCAGGTCTATGGGGGCATCAGTGCGGTAGTGTAGGGTGTAGCGTGGGGTGTCGTACGAACCCCCAACATAGCGATAAAACTCTGTGTGCTGGTCCGGGCTCACTTCCTTGGGGTCCTGAAGCCACAGGGGTGCGATGGTGTTGGTACGCTGTCCGTTTACCTCAATCGGAGACCCCACGAAGCTGCTGTATTTCTTGATGACGGCTGCAGGAGAGGCCAGGGGTTTAGGAGTGGGAGATTAAGTGTGTGAGAAAGAGGGTTGTGAGCTGGAGGTAGGGCAGTAAAATGGAAGGTGAGACTAACTAGGAGTGTGTGTGAGTGAGGTGGAGGGAGGGGAGAGGGAAGGGGGGACCGAGGATGCAATGAAGGGGAAATTATTCTTTAAAAATTATTCTTTAACGCTGAGAAGTGTGAAATGTCTGGGGCAGGGTTGTGAGAGATGGACCCTGAAAGACCTGGGACAAGGTCATAAGAGTGTGACCTCAGGGATAAGGAACTGAATAGGGAGGCTGCCAGAGATTGAACAACATGAACAGATACCATTAGGTGACCAAGACCAATGCATGCAAGCATGTTGGAGCCTTTATAAATGATACAATAGAAGACCAAATAATTCCCTGTATATTTAGTGAGCCAAATTAATCTTGTTCTTACCTGACACTGTTGATTCATCGGCAAACTGTCGCTCAGCTACTTTAAGGTGACACACTATCTTTGTTCCTGGCTCCACTCCCTCACATTCCTCTATGGTATACTTCCCACAGCTGAAAGGGAATACAGTAATAATGATTTCTGAGGTGATAGCTACTACACTAAATTCATTATGTGTTTTCAAAAAGGCATCTCAGTCATATATGAGGACATGCTGCATTTGTCTGTCAACTGTTATCACTCACTCTCATCTCCTTCATTCCCACCTACACTCATGCATCCTTATGTTTATTAAGTAACCGAATTTCACTCTACAGCCATATTTACCCATCGGACATCCAACAGTATCCGACGCTGCCTGGGATACGCAACTTTGTAAACACCTCCACCTTCTCTACCACCACGAATGCACAATACAACTCACAAATAAACAATTTATTTATCACGTAACCCCATTTCACTCTACAGCCACATTTACCCGTCAGATGTCCAGCAGTATCCAACGCTGCCTGGGATACGCGACTTTGTAAACACCTCTACTTTGTCTGCCACCATGAACGCCGAGTAGAACCCCACACCAAACTGGCCGATGATGCTCTGAGGGTCTGCTCCACCTGCCTCCTGCAGCTGCTTCAGGAAATCCTAAGGGAGTCACACAACACAGCGGGATTAACCTCTTTGATCTGGTGAGCTGTATTATATTATTCTTGCTCTATCCATGTGATTTTGTTTAGGTTTGGAGGGATTTGTCCTTCTATCTATCTATTGCTGGTTGCCTTAATCCCATAAGATGTGGCCACAAACAAAGCACCTCCATGTCACCCTGTCCCCTGTCATTTCACTGCCCTGCTCCCAGCTCACACTCTCCTCTCTCATACAGAAGGATTTAGTTAAGTGGGCATCAGACTGAAGTGATTAAGGTTTTCAGTCCAACGAAATACAGAAAGTTATCATTAGACGACTCACTTTCTCTATTAGAGTATTTTTGCTGTACAATAAAGTTCACAGTAAATCAAAGACAAGCTCTCTTAAATGCATCCTACAAGGCTAATCTGTCAATTTTTCTTTAACTACTGCATGGAAAAAGTTGTCTATCTACCTACCTACCTGTCTATCTATTGCTCATCAAACACTTTAAATCCACACTGGCCATAAATGAACTGTCTCCGTCATCCTGTCCTGGCCACTCTCCTCTCTCATACATCTCTCCACCCATCCCTCCATTTCACCCTCCACCCTCTCCACATGCCTTACGTTAAAACCCACCCCAAACACCCAAATCTTACAGTACATATTTCAACATTCACAGCCTCTCACCTTCGACCCCGAGCGTGCAATGGTGCCGAGGTTTTGTACGAGCTCGTCTTTTGTCATGCCGATGCCCGAGTCCTGGATGGTGAGGGTCTTGTCGTACTTGTCCGTCGTGATGTGGATCTTCATGTCGGCCTCTGTGGAGTCCAGTGCCTCGCCTTGTAGTGCCAGGTAGCGTGCCTGTAGTGGAAATGTTGGCAGGTTAGAAGTAGCTGGGTGGGTAAGGTGATGGGAATGGTAATTATCTATCTATCTATCTATCTATCTATTTATTTATCTATCTAGTAAAAATATTGAGAGATTATGAGCAGATGAGTAAAAGAATGACAAAAATATCCATCTATCTATCTATCAAACTACCAAACCTTTAAGAAGAGTGAATGTCTTTTTGGAATCGGCTACCCACCTTCTCAATGGCGTCCGAAGCATTGGATATTAACTCTCTCAGGAACACCTCTTTCTCCGAGTACAGGGACTTTGCCACAATGTCCAGGAGCATCCGCGTCTCCGCCTGGAACTCATAACTCTGTGCCGCCTCCCCTCCGCTGCTCTGTGTTGCACCCCCTGTCTGTGCCGCCTCCTGCCACAGTCCCTTGGATGTGTGCAGTCCTCGCCACAGTGGATGCCTTGCTTTGTCATGATGTGCTGTAGAATGGAAAGTGTGTTGGATAGACTGATGAGTGAATGGATGGATAGACTGATGAATGAATGGATGGATAGACTGATGAATGAATGGATATGTGGGCAGACCAATGAATGAATGAATGAATGGATGGATGGAGTATATAACCGTTTTTTACCAACAAAATACCCCAATTTCTTTCATTTCCTTCACACAGCTAAACAAAATTGCTTGAAGGTGTCAAGAATAAAACTGATTTGACGTCATCGGATTCCCTAGGTCCTAGCAAGCATTTTTTCTCTTTATGATGGATGGATGGGTGAAACTGGCTGACTGATGGCAACGATCGTAAAGGAAATAGGGTTAATCTGCATATCTAGGTCTGAGAGGTCCACAGATATTACATACTTATCATTACTTGAACTATTTAAAGATAAGACCATCCCAGAATGCTGCGATAATGACGAAACTGCACCGTTTTATTTAACACTCGAAATCGTTCGTTACCTTTGATATATCTTCGCGAGGAGTTGGTGGTGGCTGCAGCGAGAGTTCTTTTAGGCACAACGGCAGAGGAAGAGAGAAATACCCTCCTAATTACCGGCGATACTCCAATTCTCATGGCCATGTTGTTGTTGTTGTTACAGACGACGCAGCTCAGTATTGCAAATCCTTGATAAACACCGCTAAACTTGCTTTTAAGTAAAAGCTAACTGTTGCTTAATACTCCAGAAAATCACTAAAAATATATTAAAATGCTCATAATATTTGAAAAATTATATGGAAAACTCCAACGTGTTGCTGGATTTCTTTTCGGTACACGTAAAAAAGTACTGCCACGAATTTATGTAAAAACTGGTAATCACTGCATCTAAATATAGCGCAATAGACGCTAACTCGACAACTCTGAGGCCATCACATGAGCTGGTACTGTAGTTTTACATAAGGGGCGGTCTTCATTAAAACAAAACTGTGCCATATAGTAATTCACTTATGTACCACGTAGTCATATGCTGGAGAGGGGCACATTCATGCGGTGGCATGGATATAAGCGGGCGGGTTCACTACCAGGTTATACAAACCCTGAAAGGGATGATGGTGGGAGGAGATTGGTTAACATTAATTGCTGGAAAGGTAAAAAAAAAAAAAAAAAGTTCCCATAGACCCCTTCAGCAAACAGAGGAGTAATAAACACTTGGTTGATACAGTACATACTATAAAATATACATGAATTCATAAGACACACCAAATACAGGAGACAGACGGCATTAGAGCAGTATAGAAGCACAAACACAGAAGCACTTGCCACAGTCAAGGTTGGTGAATTTGCACCGCCTTATCAGTGTACAGTACATGGCGAGTGACAGCAAGAACACCCATCACCACGACACCTCTCTCTCTCTCTCTGTTAGAATTGATGCTAGTCACGAAGTGCTATTGAAAGGATGTAAAGGCGTAGTATTGTCTTATTCTTCTACTGAGCTACATGAAATAAACTGCAAAAAAACGAAATCTGGGCCAAGTTAGACTCTCTCTCTCTCTCTCTCTCTCTCTCTCTCTCTCTCTCAGGGGTGACCTTGACACTGATATAACCACACACACACACACACACACACACACACACACAGGGGCGACCTTGACAATGATATAACACTCCCCACCCACACACACACACAACTCCCATTCGTCTTTCAGTAGCTGGGTAGTACAGACGGTTGACTTTGAGGTGAGTTCAGAAAAAAGGAAAAATATATATATCTTAGTAACGATAAAAAATGATTGCAGGTGCTTTTCAAAATTTCGCTTGGTGCATAAAATAAATTAGTTATACATTTTTTATTTACTCATACAGCATATAATCATCACCATCATCCGGACCTCCTTTCCCACCCTAGGGCAGGGTGAGGAGTAGCAACGTCCAGACAGGCCAAGTTTGCCCAATCCAATGGGCTACGTTTCAATTCACTCACCATTCAAGTCCCCGGAATCCTGGCTTTATCTGATACGCCAAAAATATCCACCATATTCTGTAGCTTCGTATATAAGTATCCGACAGTCACTCCAAACGCTGTCACGTTAAAAAGGGGTGCCAAATCCCTGATCATGCGCTTCTTACAATATTCACCCAGCCAGCTCGATCTCTTGTCAGTGTCAGTCTCCTAGCCTCACCGACTTCAAACATCTCTTCCTCACACACTCATCCACCATATCCCTCCAACTTCTCTTTGGCCTACCTCGCCTCCTCTTTCCCTAAAATTCGCTCAGATATACCTTTTTCACCATTCTATTGTTATCCATTCTCTCCACATGACCATACCATCTCAGTACACTCTCTTCGATTCTGGCGTCCACAGACTTCCTCACTCCACATCTTTCACTAATCACATTATTTCGTATCCTATCCACTCTCTGTATTCCACATACATTCCTCAGCAGTCCCATCTCCATTGGTCACACTCTTGACTTTTCATTTTCATGCCACACCAGTCTCACATCCATATGTTAAAGTTAAGTTGGCACTAACACTCCTTCATGTAAGCCTCATGCAGCTGCAACATTCAAGCCTTTGTTTCTTATCAAGGCCTTCGTTGCACCAGCTACTTTTCTTCCTTGACATTCTACTTTCCACTTCTTTTGCACATTTTCCTCTCTTTTCTATCACTGTACCCAGGTATCTGAACTCTTTCACTAATTCCAGTCTATTTCCATTCACATCAGACTGGGAGTCGCCTTCTCTCTCAGTAACCATCACTTTACTCTTTTCTACATTTACTCTCAAGGCACGACGCTCACAAACATCAGCAAAACTCTGCACTAGTCTACCAAGTTCTTGTCCGGTATTTGCAAGTAGTACTGCATCACCAGCATACCACAAATTTGAGATATTCCATCCATTGCCATTCACTACCAGCTCCATCCCTCTCTCCATTACTCGTGTTTTTACTTCTCTCAACACCCCATCCATACATATATTGAACAACCATGGGGACATCACACAACCTTGCCGCACGCCCACACCGATCGTGAACCATTCACTTAGATGCCCATTAACCAGTACACGTGCTTCACTACCATCATAAAAACTCCTGACGGCACCTAGCAGCTTACCATCTACATCGTACGTGAGCAAAACTTTCCACAATCCTTCTCTGTCTACTTCGTCGTATGCTTTTTCCAGATCCATGAATGCCATAAACACCTTGTAGTCTTTCTCACAAGCCTTCTCCACTATGTCTTGCTGTAAATATTTGATCCACACATCCTCTGCCACTCCTAAAGCCACCCTGTTCATCACTGGCTAGGACTTCTGATATCTCTCTTACTTTCTCAGTAATAATCCTTCCATATACCTTCCCTACCACACTCAATACACTTATGCCACTATAATTCTTGCACTCAATTCGCTGACTTTCAAAGATCATAATTTATTTTTCAGGAGCCGAGAAGAAAATGAGCAAAACCTAAATAAATAAACCAGCGCTGAAGAATAAGTCGCCACAGAAAAGGTGCTACGGAACTTTATCAC
>JAGKTI010003636.1:42348-56074 GCA_018397915.1 Birgus latro
CAGAGAATGGAGGAACGAGAGGGGAGGGAGGAGAGAGGGGAGGAAGAAGGGGTGGAGAGGATGGGGGGTGGGAAGGAGGGAAGGGGTGGAGGAAGTCTGCTTTTTCAGGGAGGAGGAAGGGAAGGAGGAAGAAAAGAGGAAGGACAGGGAGGAGAAAGGAAGGAAAGGAAATGTATTAAAAGGAAGAAAGGAGAGAGAAGGGGTGGAGGAAAGGAAGGAAGGAAGGAGAGATTGGCGGGAGGGAGGTGGAGGAAACTAGTGGGGAGGATGGAGGGAGGTGGAGGAACCTAGTGGGGGGGAGGGAGGGAGAGAGGGTCAGGGCAGTCAGGAGTTAAGTGCGATGGAGGTGGGGTGCCGTTTTCTTTTGGTAAGCTATTTTTCCTTTTCCCCCTCTGTAATTGCTTTTATGATATTCATAGTGATTTTTGTTTGAAGTGTAGACGCTCCTGAATATATCTAAAGCTTCCTCAGATGATTATAATTGAAAATGGAAGGTTAAAAGTTGTGCGTGTGTTGTGTGGCTTTTCACTGTGGGTTGGGGTACCTCTGAGTTGATGGATGTAGTCAGTTTCATCCCTGTTTCTACTGCTGTATATTATGTATTTGCACTATTTTTATTTTTATTAGAGTATTACCCATATTTTTTTGTATTTTTGGATTACAATGATGGCCCCGGGCTGAGGTGGACAGGAAGGAAGTGTGCTGACCCAAGACGGTGGGGCTGAGGCTGCCTGGAGTGACGAGGGAGGCCTGGCGTATTCCCATCGGTCAAGGAAGCTCCCGAACACCTCTTCGCAAGTGATTTATTACGTTTGTTACACCTTAATTTACTATTGTTGCGTAAATCCTTCCAGTATCACCATCTATCTATCTATTGCCAGACGCCATAATCCCGTAAGGGGTGGCCATTTGACTTTGAGTTATTTGTTTTACAGGGAGGGGCACTAACCCTCTACCAACCCACTTGTTGACACGTAGGGTGGTAACCCAGCGCTGTAAATGGTTTCTTGGCTTACAGGAAACCATTTGGCTTGTCACTCAATGTAAAGCCACCTGTAAAAGAAAGAAAAGCAATAAGAAGTGACAGGAAAGATAGGAAAAATAGGAAGAGAGGAGGGCAGGCACAGAAAAAGAATGATAAAGGCTAAGGAAGAAGTAGGCAGCACTACATCAAATGAGTGGATGATGGTCGCCACCAGTATCACCATGCTCTGGATAAATAACATGCCATTTTTAACCATTTCAGCTCTGTTGATAGTCAGATGGTCAGATTTGATGGGGTGAATTGATTAGTAACCAAGGAGACTCATTCCTGCCTCATAATTAACTAATCCTAAGCCCTGGCTCAGGTGAGAGCCAGGCCTACGTAGTCAGATTGAAGTTTGACTAGTAACCAAGGAGACTCATTCCAACCTCATAACTAACAACCTAGCCCCTTGCAGCTCAGGTGATGGCCAGGTGTAGTCAGATGGGAAAGTTTGACTAGTAACCAAGGAGACTCATTCTTACCTCATAACTAACAACCTAACCTTTTTCAGTTCACTTGATGGCCATGTGTAGTCAGATTGGAAGGTTTGACTAGTAACCAAGGAGACTTTCCTCATAACAGCCTAACCCTTTTCAGCTCAGTTGATGTCCAGGTGTAGTCTGATAGGAAGGTTTGAATTGACTAGTAACCAAGGAGACTCATTCCTGCCTCATAACTCTTTCTGGCAACCATGATGTGGGTTGGAGAAATTTTCCAATAATTTTTCTAAGATTTAAATTTGAGTGTTTTTTTTTTTAATGGGCAAGATTTTTGGTGAATTTTTTCTTAATTTGGGCAAGATTTTGGTGATTTTTTCATGCATTGGGCAACATTTTTTCTTATTTTTGGCAAGATTTTTTTTTTATTTTTTGTTGCATTGGGCAGTATTTTTTTTCTTGGTTGATTTTTAAAACATGGGCAAGATTTCTGTCCTTTTTAGGCTCATTAACTACAGATTAATGGAAGTATGAGTTTATTCAGTGGATATGTAGTTCAGAAAGTATTGGTGGCCACTGAAAATGACCCCACACAAAATACCTATTGCAAAAACCCATACTCTTTGCATCAACTTGATAATTTTGAGATGAAGTATGATGTACAGAACAGATTATTACTATAAATGTCTGGCTGAAGGAGCATTGTGGTGAGGATGTGGTAGAAAGCCTTAGGTGAAATACATTTCGGTAGTTTGGCTATGTGAAGAGGATGAAAAGTAAGAGACTAATGAGGAGAGTGTATGTGAGTGAGGTGGAGGGGAAGATGTGGATGAGGTGGATGGATGGAGCAGAGAGGTACAGTCATCTCGCTTGAAGTGTGTGAATATGAGTGACACAGCCCGTCGCACTTTATGATTTTGCACTTTGCGAAGCCTGGGATCCCATGTTAAAATGGCTTTATGGGCGATACATCGTGCATTTTTGCATATTGATTCACAAATACTTATCCCTAACTAAGATGCAAAAGGAAAACCTACAGTAGAAACATGCAAGAGTAATACTGTATATTTATTATGAAAATTCAAGACCTCACCAGCATTGTACAGAGAGTAGATAATGCAAATTGTTGTGGTGGTACCGAGGCAGTACCACGGAAGGTTTTGGGACAATTCGCCGTCAAGTCAGTTTGCTGTCACAACAATAATAAGATAATTTGCCGTCATTAATGAAGACAGCTATGGGTGACGCTAGAATATAATTCAAAGGCGACTACAGCGAGGAAGAAACAAGTTAATTATTGACTAAAGGTGCAACTAATAAATAATATCCAAAGCCTATGCTGTTGAACATAGACTTTGATGGATCCCCCTGAAATATAGTTATTAAAGTATTGATTAATTAATAATAAGTATATAGAATGACAGGGACTTGTCCAGGGTGTGAATTGCCATGACAGGGAATCGTCCATGTTTTGACGACAAATTGTCTCAGAACCCACTCACACACCAGCCGCACCCCACCACACATACTCACAGCCGCACCCTTACCCATCGCACGCTACAAATTATGCTTACTAGTTGCGAGAGAATATTGCATTTGCCTCAATTTTTCATGCCTGTCGCACGTTGCAATCAGCAAACATTCTTTCTAAATAATTAATTATTGTCAGACCCCCATCACACATTAGGTGAAATGCACTTTGCGAAGGCGCACTTTAGGCAACATGACTGTATATGAGAGGGGGTGTGTGAGTTAGGGGGAGGGCAGCGTAATGGCAGGGGACAGGGTGACGTGGAGATTTGTTTTCGACCCCTACGAGGTTAAGGTTTCTGGCAATAGATAGATAAGTAGATAGAATTCAGGCTTACCCACTCATCATAAATTTATATGAATACAGGCAGGTCCTGTTATACAAGTACAATATAATAATGGAGGACTGTCTGGTTAACAAACTCATAACAGGTTGGGAAAAAAAAATTGCAAAACTCATAATGGATTGAGAGAAAGGGGGATAGCAAAACTCAAGGGATAGGGGAAAAAATAGCAACACTCAATGGATTGAATAAACGAGGGATTGCAAAACCCAGTGGTTAGAAAAAATTGGATCACAAAACTCATAATGGATCAGAAAAAAAAAACAGAGCAAAACTCAATGGTTTGAAAAGAAATGGGATTGCAAACTCAGTGGATAGAAAAGAGGATTGCCAAACTCATAATGGATTGTAAAAAGGGGGGAGATCGCAAAACTCAGTGGATGGGGGGGGATTGCAAATTTCATAACAGATTGAAAAAAGAGGGGATTGCAAAACTCAGTGGATAGAAAAAGGGGGATTGCAAAACTCAGTAGATAGGAAAAAGAGGGAGGGGGATCACAAAGCTCTTAACAGTTTGAAAATTAAAAATCAGTCTAGAAACTCGCGTAACTTATAACTTACGGGGAAAATAGGGTTTGGTTATGTGACCCTGCTGGCATCACTAAATTTGTGTTTAAAATGGCCAGTCTTGTATCATCGGTTTGTCTTGTAGCGGGTGTTCGTATGATGGGATCCAACGCTAGGACGCCAGTAGGGGTCCGGCGCTCCCTTGTGTTAGACAGCGCCTCGCCAGGGTCAGATCAGGGTCCTTCCCATGGTGAGGTGCAGGGCTTGTGGTCTGGCAGTAGCAACAGTACATTCTAAAAATTCTAGGGAAAGGGTTTAACAAGGTGTAATATGTACAGTATTTGCAGGAGTGAGGGAGGGAGGGCAGTGTGATGGAGTGCAGCCATGTTTTCCGGGATTCAGGCTTCTTCCTTCCACCACCACCATCGCTTCCTTCGTTCGAGGAGAGAGTTCTCAGCTGGCTACTAAAATAGTGAGTGACTTAATTCATATACTTAACCTTTCAGATCCCATTCTTCTCCAGTCTTACCCTCTCACTCAACCCCCACTCAACTCACCACCCAATCCCTTCCTCTCTAGCTGTCAAACCCATTATGCAGATTCTTAGGAGCTACTTCTATATAGGGTGTCACATGTAGTTCCCGAAACAATGATTTTTTGTGATAAGGGTGGGACTGGAGTATTGGTGTTGTGATGGGAAACAGATTGAGGTAGTTTGGACATGTTAAGAGGATAGAGGATGACAATTGTGAGCAGAAGGTGAGAAGTGTGAATGTCAGGGGGAAGGTTGTGAGAGGCAGAGCAAAAGACCAGGTCATACTATATTATGATATCAGGAGTTAGGGACTGAATGGGGCAGCTGCCAGAAATCAAACAGCATAGAGAGCCGCCATTAGGTCACCAATGCTGACACATGCATGCATGTTGGAGCATTTATACTATTACTATTATTATTAAAGCTTCCCACATCTCTCTGGGAAGCTTTCTAGTTTTTGTCAGTACAAGTATTCATATTTGTATTACTTAGAAGTAAAGGGCCATTACTAAGAGGCTCTTTGGCCTAGAGCCTTCAGCATTGTCAGCTAGTGACTTCTGGCCAAATATGATAGCAGTCCATCAACTGGACTGCAAGATGTTATTCAGAAAGTAAAAAAATGGGTACTGGGACATGCTTGTGGAAACTACTGAAATTATGTATCCATAGCCAGATGCTTTAATCCTATAAAGAGTGGCCTAAGCTAGCAGGGTGAGAATTTTTACTGCAATGTACTGTGGTCTTGAGGCAGATGCAGTGCGGAAATGAGTATGTTCCTGATCGGTGGATTATTCTGAGATCACCTGGGGTCATAAATTGGCACTTTTCAGGATATTCTGGATGTCAGCTAATTTTCCATAAATGATTAAAGCTTGAGCCACAAAACTTGTTGGCCTTTAGACTGTGATGACCTAAGGTGACACACAGGATCAGTCACCTTGACCTCAAGGTCCCATTATAGTGCTGCTGCTTCTAGGCAGTGGCTGTGGCAAGTTTTTTTGTTAAAATTGTTCTTGGACAGTTTTTTTTTATTATTATTATGATCATAAGTAGGATTCATTGAAAATTCAGAACTGCCCTCCTCATTCTTGTTTCTTGCATCACTTAATGATTTTTTGTTTTCAGGCTTCTAACCATTTTTTTATAATATTCAAATTAAAGGGTATTTCCTAGATTGCATTAAAACATTCCCTAGTTTGTTACTTTTCTAGAATAAACTGTAATGCATTAATCTAACCTGACAGATCTCTCAACCCTTTGAACTACTGTGTATGATTGGTGCCTGGTGGTGTAGTGGGTTAAGGTGCACCAGTGGGAATTTTAAATATATTGTACCTGCTGTTACTTATTTTTTTGGTGCCTTGTTGTTAAGTGGGCTAAGATCCTTCAACTAGATTTACTTAGGAATATATTAGGTCTTTTTCAGGCTCTGTGTATGGCCTGGGTTTAGGTGCCTGGTGGGCTAGTGGGTTTAGGTGCCTGGTGGTTTAGTGGGTTTAGGTGCCTGGTGGTTTAGTGGATTTAGGTGTCTGGTGGCCTGGTGGGTAGTAGTAGTAGGCAGTCTGGCCGAACAGCCCCGAGTCCCTAAGGAAGGCCACAGCTGAGACCGGGCTTTCCCACAGAGCTCTCAAGGAGTGTATGTTGTGTTGTTGGCGTAGGTGGTTGTGTGCGATGCAGTCTTTCATAATGTGCTTAATAGTATGGGGTGCTGTGCTACATCCTGGACAGGCGTTAGCAACAGAGTCATCCAGCCTCGTCTAACTTAAGAGGGCTGGATGATGCCCACATCTCAGCCTGGCCAGGTGAACACAGTCCTCATGAGGGAGATAGGATCCAGAAGGGTGGATATCAGGAGGCTGTGCTTGCAGCTGTGTGTTGTCTTTGAGTGACTGAATGGAGCAGCGATTGATTTGAGTATGGGTATGGTTCTGGAAGCTGGATTGAGGTGGGTGGGGGAGGGAGAGATGACAGTATTTGTGTATGACATTGTGTGCTGGGTGTTGTTTTGATGTTCCTTGGTGTGTGTGGATGTGATGCCATGTAGTGTAGTGGATGGTGTAGGTTTGTGGAGGCTGCACCGAGAATTTGGGTGCCTCTCATGTCTAGATGACCCTTGACTTTGAGGACTTTGGTTTCTTGGTGTAGGTGGTCTGTGGGTGTAGTAGCTGTGCAGCCTGTGATTATTTTTAGGGCCTTGTTCTGTATGGTCTGTAGGGTGTTGTGTGTTTTAATGAGGTTAGAAGCCCAAGCAGGGCTTACATAATTCATCACTGAACCTATGTATTGTTTGTATACTGTGGTAGTGGTTTCTTTGTGGTGTCCAAATGTTGTATGGGCAAGTGACCTCGTGTTGAGTCTTGATGTTAATTTATCTTGATGTTTGTGATGTGTTATTTGAATGACATTGATGTATTGTATGTTACACTAAGGATTTTGTGTGTGTGTGTGTGTGTGAGTGTGTGGTAGGGGAGTGTTGTTTATGGTGAGGTGTGGAATGTGACTGTGTTCTGCTGTCCAGTTTGTGAGAAGGGTCACTGTAGATTTGGCTGGGGCTATTTTGAGCCTGTTTTTGGTGAACCATTCATGTAGTGTGTTGAGGTAAGGTTGGAGGATGTGTGTGGGTGTGTTTGCGTTTTAGTGTGTACGTGTAAGTGTTATGTTATCCGCATAGGAGGCTATGTGTATTTGTGGTGTGTGAGGTGTGGGTATGTCACACATGTATAGCTTAAAGAGAGTAGGGGACAAAACAGATCCTTGAGGGATGCCATTTGTGAAGTTTCTGATGTTTGAAGATTGACCAGCAAATGTTACGTATGCACATCTGCCTCCTAAATAGTTTGCCGGCCATCTTTTTGTTTGATTGTGCATGTTTGTACTGGATATTTTGTGAGGCTGTGGCTAGGAATGGCATCAAATGCTTTGCCAATATCTAGTGTGACTAGGAGTGTTCTATGTGGTGGCCTAGCTGAATTCATGCCATCAAAAACTCTCTGTGTAAGGCCTGTAAGAAAAAGTGTTTTGGAGTGTAGTGGCCTAAAACCATGTTCTGATGGGGCTAGGGGAATGTGAGGTGTAACTAGTTGTAATATCAGTTGTTCAGTGACTTTGGAGGGGATGCAGAGGAGTGTAATGAGGCGGTGTGAGGAAGGTAACGTGGGGTCTTTTTTGGGTTTGGGGATAGTGATGATAATGCCATGCTTCCAGATGATGGGTATTATGTTGTGTGAGTAGCTGTAGTTTGATATGTTGGTGAGTGCTTGTATGCCTTGTGGTCCAAGATATTTAAGGTGTATGTTGCTTATGTTGTCTGGTCCACAGGCAGATTAGTGTTTAAGGTTGCTAATGATGTGTTTCATCTGGTTGTAAGTGATAGGTGCGAAGTCTGGGTCTGTGGGGAACTGTTTCTTACGTCAGATGATACATCGGTCGTCGCGATGGGGGGTTTAGATGGCTGACATGTGAAAAGTGATTGATGAGAGTGTTTGCCTGTTGTTTGGGTGAAGGTATGGTGTCTTGTGATGGCAGCGTGTGATTGTGTAGTGTTCCTGTTGGAGAGTGTGATGCTGTTAGTGTTTTGTAGAGATTGCTGGTGTTTGTTTTGTCGTCAAGTGTTTGGAGATAATTTTTAGGTGCCTGGTGGTGTAGTGGGTTTAGGTGCCTGGTGGTGTAGTGGATTTAGGTACCTTGTGGTGTAATGGGTTTAGGTGCCTGGTGGTGTAGTGGGTTTAGGTACCTGGTGGTGTAATGGGTTTAGGTGCCTGGTGGTGTAGTGGGTTTAGGTGCCTGGTGGTGTAGTGGATTTAGGTACCTTGTGGTGTAATGGGTTTAGGTACCTGGTGGTGTAGTGGGTTTAGGTGCCTGGTGGTGTAGTGGGTTTAGGTGCCTGGTGCCCCCCAAAACTCGACCCTCCATTTCCTGTACCCCGATTTCACACATTTCGGATTTCACTGACATGGGCTGAGGCCGGACAATATTATCAGTTGCCGGACAAATGCACACTATAGGTCTGGAATTCTCACAAAAGTCTGGCCATTATTCTCTCATATAAAACTATAAGCAGTCTGTTGCACAACACAGTATAATTTTTGCAAGGTTTAGGCTCAGTAAAGGCCATATGTAACACACACAAGAAGATATTTTCATACATGAAAAGCATCCTGCTTCACCCCACCAGTTCCTTCTAACTCATGGCAATATCCCATTTGCCTCTTCCCCTTCTCAAATGCCACTACAAATAATTTATTGCATAACACAGTAAAATTTAAGCAAGGCTTGGACACAATAAAACTCTTAAGTAATAAAAAATATATATTTTCTCACGGACAAAATCAGTGGTATCCAACTCACTTAGCTCACCTGACTCGGTGCGACTAAATATTGTACAGAATTGGCACTTTTCATAAGAAGATATTTTGATTTGTTTTGCCACAGAAGCTCATACACACCTCATTGTCTGAAATTGAAAAAAAAAAAAAATGTACTTATAACTTATTTTAAAAATTAGGTTTCAGAGTTAAAATGCACCAATGTTATCAGATATTTCCCCTTCAGATCATCAGCACACCTTGACAGACTTCTATTTTGCATAAATATTTGAGTAAAAAAAAAGTATCTGCATTGTAAGTTGATGTTTATGCAAACACAACTCCATCAAGTTAGGCTAGAGGCAAAACGCTTCTGCTAACTTTAATACATTTTTGCTGTGAATCCTGATTATCTATTAATAATTAAATTAAACACAAATTTATGACTGGATTTCAGATAATTAAGCGTGCAAACCTACATGATGATAAAGATTAAAATATTCTCCAATTAAAATTGTCAATTCAGTCCATGATCGAGATCACACTCGATGATTGCGTGTTTGTATCTTGGTCAGCTGATGAGTGGTTGGCTTAGCTTATGGTGTTCCATTCCTCGTTCATTTTCCTCTTTTTCCTCAGCTTTCTGTTCTATCATGTCCTCCACATTCTCATCAACAACTGTCCAACCAACCATTCTTAGGGTAGTAGCTAGCAAAATGCCACTATTGTCAATGTTGTTATTGTTATTGTGTCAGTGTTATTATTTTATGTACTGTACATGTTAGTTATGTTGGTATAGGTAGCCTACATTCCAGAATGCTCTAGAATATCGGAATAATTGCCGGACAATATTGGACAATTCGGACAAAGTATGATAAAATTCCGGGGCATGGTATGCGAGACCAGACTTTTGTGATTCCCAGACTTTGAGGGTTCCCGGACTGGTCTCCCCTCCCCCCCTTATAGTCCGGGAAATGGAGGGTCAAATGTACAACTTACTGTTCTTTTGGTTAATTGTCCATTAGATAAAAACAAACCAACTAATATTTTTCCCCCTATCTTTGCAGGAGGTGAGTGGACTTCAAAGATGGTTTATGATGGTATTCAGATGGCAGGATTAACTCAGCTGTCTCTAGGAAAATGCCTTTGGTTGTAAGAAAATTGGTAATGTGTTAAAATTGCATCTCTCCATTCAGTTTACCTTGGCCAAAAATTACCATCTTCCAGACTTTAAAATTAGTGATGCTAGTCATGAAGAAGTGCTGTGGAAAGGGTTGAATTGTTGCTTTTCTCTCTCATTTTCTTTCTCCTTCTTTGTTTCTTCCCATACTTGTTTCAGTATGAACATGGTGAACTGCAGGCTAAATTCACCCTTATGCATTATCTTCCTTGGTGTTGATTGTAGAGAAGGAGAGGGAGGTGGAGGAAAGACTTTAGAGGTGGAGGAAAGATGTAGAGGTGGAGGAAAGACTTAGAGGTGGAGGAAAGACTGAGCAGTGGAGGGATGACTTAGAGGTGGAGGGAAGACTTAGGAGAGGTGGGCGGAGAAAAGACTTAGGAGGGGCAGGCAGAGGAAAGATTCAGGAGAGGGAAGCAGAGGAAAGACTTAGGAAGGGCAGGTAGAGGAAAGATTAAGGAAAGAGAGGCGGAGGAAAGATTTAGGAAAGAGAGGCGGAGGAAAGATTTAGGAAAGAGAGGCAGAGGAAAGATTTAGGAAAGAGAGGTGGAGGAAAGAGGCAGAGG
Organism: Birgus latro; assembly: GCA_018397915.1. NCBI lineage: Eukaryota > Metazoa > Arthropoda > Malacostraca > Decapoda > Coenobitidae > Birgus > Birgus latro. Next base: position 52,776 of record JAGKTI010003636.1, read on the forward strand.
AAAGATTTAGGAAGTGGACAGACAGAATAGGGCACGAGTAGTTTGGGAGTAAATCATATCTTATTTATAAAGGCTCCAACATCCTTGCTTGCATCAGCCTCGGTCACCTGATGGCAAATAAAAGAAAATTGATACTTAGGGCTGGTGGTGGTACTGTCAGAGGAGAGGGAGAGTGGCCAGGTAGAGTTTGTCAGAAGGGTATGGGAAGTAACTCCATCTTGTGCCTTGTTTATGGTAAGTGGGTGCATAGGAGGTGGTATGAGAGGTAAGCTAAGAGATAATGTTGGTGTGTGCCAGTGTGTGGGGGGTGTATCAGTGTGTGGGTGTGTCAGTTTGTGTGGGTGTGTGTGTTTGTGCAGGTGTTGGGGAGAGCCTGTGGAGATTGTCAGGTGTGAAAGGATTGATCTTGCTAGTGAGTCTCATGAGTGTGTGGAAGAGTTTTGTTATTTAGGGGACATGGTACGTGCTGGAGGTGACTAGGGTAAGGAGTGGGTGGAAGGAGTTGAGGGAGCTATTGCCACTCCCTCCTTGCTAAGGGATCTTTGTATGTGGCATGTGTTAGGAATGTAATGCTGCCTGGGCAGTGAAGGAAAATATTTGTAGGCTCAAACGTGCAGAAATGACAGTGATTAGATGGATGTGTAGTGCATCCTTGATTGTGAGGCCTGGTGGGTCAGGGGTTACAATGGAAGAGTTGAAAGGAAGGATGGGACTTTGTGATGAGGGGTAGATTGAGATGGCTTGGGCATGTTAAATGTGAACATCAGAGGTGGGGATGCTAGAGGCAGACCAAAAAAGATCTGGGATGAGGCCAATGTGACCTCAGGGATAAGGGATGGAATAGGGAGGCTGCCAGAGATGGAGTAGCATGGAGTCGCCATTAGGTGACCAGTGCTGACGCATAAGAGTAGGTTGGAGCTTTTATAAATATGACAATAGGGAGGCAGATGACTAGTAACAGGACTCAGGAAAGCAACCCTCTTCAGTGCCGATAAAGTTGGTTGATAGGACTAGTTACCAAGGAGACTACTGTAGTCCACCATTATCCTTTGGGAGGATAGGGAGGGAGTTGAGGGATGTCGTGTTTAATAAGATTGTGTTTTGAGGGAACGGTAACCAAGGAGATTCATGAAGGTGATATGTGTAGTCAGATAAAAGGGTTAATATGACTAGTAATCGAGGAGACTCATTCCTCCCTCACAACTTAGGCTTATCTAAGAAATGCAACCACCTTTTTTTGGAAGGTTTAGTAACCAAGGAGATTAATTCATGCCTCACTACTCTGGCCCATCAAACAAATGCAACCAGTTTTACTCCTTTATTTATTTTGCCCATTTCTGTCAGGTGAAAGGGTTGTATGTATAAAGCAGACGGAAAGTACAAAAATCCTTATAATCAGTTGTATGGAAGAAGTGTTGTTTTTTTTTTTTATATAAGGCCGTGTGTGACTTTTAACGAGGACATCTGTATATGCACTGTGTATTTGTGGATGTGGGAGCATCTCTGAGTCGCCCAGTCAGTCAATTTCATAGATTTTTCAGCAGTTCCTCATTTATATAGATTTTAGTGTATTGCAGCCCACATGATCCCACATCTATTACTTGTATAAAATGGCTTGATTTTAACAGGGCAGTCGTAGAATTTCCGATATTGGGGGATTAGTAAAATTAATCTTGCTTTTTTTCAATCTTAAGCCAGTTTTGCCGATGGAAGGATTTTTGCAAATCTTAAATGCAAAACTCATAACCCAAGTCCCTGTTTTTCTGTTATTTCCAAGGTTTTGAAGGGAATAAGTCTTAAAGGCGAGAAATGTTACCCAACTTTTTACATATACTGTATAGTAATTTGTGGCCATATTTATTATTACTGAAGTGAAGGAGCGTTTTTATTGTTAGATGTGGTATGCCAGCTTTGTGTTGTCTTTCACCCCAAAATTTAGAATTGGGAGAAAGGATGAGATGGAGGGATGGAGTGGAGAGGTACATGAGAGGGGGAGGGTTTAAGTGAGGTATGGTGGATGAGATGGTAACTTGGAGTGTGTGTGTGAGTGAGGTGGAGGTCAAGGATGAGATGGAGGGATGGAGTGGAGAGGCATATGAGAGGGGGGTGTAAGGTGGGGGTTGGATTGAGACTAACTAGGAGTGTATGTGAGTAAGGTGGAGAGGGTGAGAGGGAGACTGAGGATAAGATGCAGGGATGGGGAGACTAACTAGGAGAGTATGAGTGAGGTGGAGGGATGGAGTCGAGGTACGTGGGAGGGGGGTGTAAGCTGGGGGTAGGGCAGTGTAACAGTAGGGGACAGGGCAACATGGATGTGATTTGTTTGTGGCCACCCCATATGGGATTAAGGCATCTGGCCATAGATATAGATAGCCTGTCCACACCTTCACATATTCAGTTGTTGTAATATGGCCATGAGATATGTATTTAAGATTTGTCTGCTGAAATTATACAGTGAACTTTAACCAGGCCTAAAATGTTATACTTTCCAGCTTGAATTAAGAGTTGTAGAATCTTACAACATGATGCTGGTCACTTACTATGAAAAGAATTTAGAGACAGCATTGCCTCTCTCGGCCTTGAGTTATGTGAAACAGCTGGGAAAAAAATGAAAAATTGGGCTAAGTTAGTGAAGAGTATGAAATTGTTAGGTTCAGTGCAATGTGATTTTTTTTGACGAATATTTAGCATGCATCATAACCAGTGCGTGTTAGTACCTTTGAACCCCTTCAGTACTGTGATGTATCTTTTCAGTTTATTGTTGCTACATCCTAGATTTTATTAAGGTTTATTCTTGCTGCTGCCACACTGTTTTACTCGGCTTAGAAAGAGTCTCTCATACCTTCCTTAAGTTGTCCTGCCATCCCCCTCCAGTATGAGAAGTCACCCTATTGCTATACCCTTCCCTACCCCTCTAGTATGTCACCATAATCCTCTCACACTTTTTCAACGCCACCTGAGTCCAACCACTTCCATGTACTGAGTGACAGTCTCTCGCCAGGCCAGACCTCACGCTTTCCACACTCCTCACTCAGCAATTCGTGTGGTATCAGAAACTGATTTCAATCATTTCTGTCCCCTGCTTTTATTATAAATGTATTGTTTTGAATCTGGTTTATGTTATAAATTAATGAATGATCTTCCTATTGAACAAAAAAAATCCAAAAGAAAAGGAATTACCATATTGTATCATTCACTTAATTATTCAACGCTCATTTACTCACATACAAACATTTCGGCAACGATTATAGAATATTGTACAACATTTATCTGCGATCCATGTCATTAAAAAATGACAG
>JAGKTI010003637.1:0-15302 GCA_018397915.1 Birgus latro
TGTTGTTGTTGCGGTAGGAGTTTCAAAATATTTAATCATGACTTGTGAAGTTTTGTATTAAATTATGACGTCATTTGAAGTCCTTGGGATGCAAGAGGAAGTGCGTCACAAAGTACGAACGTCCTCTTGCTGTGATGCCATCAGATTGACAGGATGGGAAGTTATGTTCCTTGCTGTGCTGAGTCGCTGTTTCAGATCCTCCACTGCGAGACTTCCCGCCCATGTTAAACTAAGTCTTGTGGCGGTAACAAAAGAAAAAGGCACAACAAAAAGTAATCACTGTATCACGGGGGGGTTTGTTTTTAACCGTTCACTGCGAAAGGTATCCCCTAGACTAAATGGAATGGTTTAGGGGTAGCAAAAATAGGGAACAGTAATCACCGTAGTCATGTGGAATACTATACCGTATGTTAGATAAGAGAGCAGATGAATCGTAATTATTAAAGAAACAAATTAAAACTGTCCTTGTTTGATAATTGGCTTGTTATACTTCTTCCTCAGCTAGATACATAACGTAAATAATTATTTTTAAAGACGTAAATATTGAAACTGTTTTTGTTTGTTGGACAGTTGGCTGTGGTGTGGCTTTATCAGCTGAATAGTATCACCCGACTCTAGCCCAGATGTTAATGTCAGTTCGCACGTAGCATGAAGGGTCAAGGGTTGTAGTGGTTGGGTTGGGTTGGATGGAGGTCCCAAATACGGGGAATCGTGTCCTGAGTTCGTGTTCTGCAGTAATTGAGTGAAAAGCTCCTGCAGATTAAAAGTTTTGAGTTTGGTGGTCATTTCATTTAGTTTAAGCATCACGCCTACGTAAATTTTAACCCTTTCATCATTTATTCGTAAAACTTAACCGTTTCATTGCTTCTGCGTAAATCTCAACGTTTTTATCACTTCTACATAAATATTAACCTTTTCATCACTTCTACATAAATATTAACCTTTTCATCACTTGTACGTAAGTCTTCTTCTTTTCATCACTTGTATGTAAATCTTAACCTTTTCAGTTCCATAACGCAGTTTATTCTTGCTGCTTCTATACTCCTTTTAATTAGCCTGGAAGAGGCTTATTAAACTTGAGGAACCGCTTCAGTACCATGGCTACTACTTAATTTAAATTGTCTCGAAAAAGCAAGAGTAAGCTATAAAAATACAGCACCGAAATGAAGGAGTAAAAGGTAGAATGTGCAAAATAATCCCCACGTCTTAGCTTTATTAATTTAGTAGCTGCCTTAAAATTCTTTTTCAGCCATTAAAAAAACATAAAAAAAAGTTTGATGTTGTTGCTATTGAGCCTTTCCCTTTATATCCGCAGTAAACTGATAAGCGTTTGGTATATGTCTATATGTCAGCTTTTGTATCATAATGTGCTCAGAGTACACACACACACACACACACACACACACACACACACACACACCCATATACGTGTGCAAGATTTTTAGCATTAGAATATACACATTATATTAGTGAAATATATTAACGTACGGTATGTAGTAGTAGTAGACATTATACATTTTACACAGTACGCTCATGTTGCTGTAAGAGTATGCTAGTGTAAGATATGACCACTCTTGCAAACAATATTCTTACCCACTTGAACTTCAGGACACCCAACAGACAATGCCTAGGTCAGTATTTACAGTGCTGTTACTGTGTCAGCGTCAGTGAGGGGTAGTTTCTCCTGGGGTGGGCTGTGTATACGATTGACCTCGCCGAGATCCTTTCACTGGGCGCTGGGTGGTGGGAGGAGGAAGGAGTGGATGGTAGGTGGTTGGGGTCTAAAGAGTCCACAGTTCTGAGGGTATAGTGTCTGACAGTGGGTTTTGGGTCGGTCTACTAGTTCTAGTGGATGTTGTTTTGGAAGATAGATGATGGATGGTAGGTATCTAAGTTAAGAGTTGAAAGTTTTGAATGTTTAGTGTTGGACAGTAGGTTTTGGGTTGGTATACGAGTTCTAGCGGACACAGGGTGAAGGACAGTTATATGATTGTGGGAGGGGTGCTTGGTGGCTGTGTAAGTAGAGTCGACAGTTCTGAAAGTATAGTGTGTGAGAAAGAAAGGTTGTGTGTGAGTAGGAGTTTTAGTGGGTGCAGGATGGAGTATACGGCAGACAGTAGGTGGTGGGAGGGCTGGGTGGTGGATGTCAACGCAAAAGAGTGGAGAGTTTTAAGAATAAGGCGTGTGACAGTGGGTTTTATGTAGGCATACGAAACTTTCCTTCATTACGATTGTCACTTTTCTTTGTAATCACACTACCACCAGACTGTTTTCCTCGGAGGTTGTATTTAGCTCTAGCAGTGAAGCAGTTCATTAAGGATATAGCTAATCCCTCCAGTTCGAAAGTCTTCCATAAGCTTAATAAAATCATCTGGAGATAGTAAAAAAAAAAAAAAAAACAAGCATCACCGGATTCAAGGAGTTAGAGGGTTGTAAGATGCAATATACTCGTACATGGTCGGTGGTGGGCTGCGTAAAATGTGGGTGTCTAAGTAAAGACGCGAGAGTTCTGAAAGTAGAGTATAGTGTTGCAAGGCGAGTACTGGATGGACAGCGTTTTAGTGGGTGATAGATAAAATATAGTAGTGGGTGGAGTGAGTGGTGGTTAAAAATCGAGAGATCTGAGTACGTATGTACTTAACACTGGGTATTAGGTGGGTGTGGATTACGGGAGTGTTTGGTGAAATATAGATTATGAATAAGTAGACATGTGTAGGGTAGGAAAAATAGTGTCTGGAGGAAGGATGTAGGTGACCTGCATATACCGTAGTTTAGAAAGGGTTGAGTTTTAATATGTGATGGTTGAGTCTATGTGAGAGGTGATTAGACAGTTGCAGGGAAGAATTGATGGAGTATCGGAACAACGGACAGAGGTAATATTTGTGGTTTGTGATTGTGTCTGGAGGTCGGTACTACTTAATAAAAACCACACGAACTCTTCCATGGGTAGAGTGTTAGTGAGTGTTGTGTGGAATCATGCATGATGAGTAATTTGATACTTCTAGGACATAAAGAGTATCTGAAGGACTAGCATGGGTCACATGCTTACAGTTTCACCATTTGGCTTCCATGACATTTATTTTTTGGTTTAATCTTGCAAAGTTGTCTTCAAGAACCCTTTGAATACGAGGGATTATTCCAAAGTTAAATATATTGCCAGGAAATTATAAGACTATTCCAGTAAAATACACCACCAAACTGAGGGTCTTAATGGTGTCTAGGGCCTAGCACTTTTGGGCGGTGGTTCCTGAATGGAATACAGATAATGATTATGGATGTTGCAGGTGCTGGGTGGAATACAAATGATGAGTGACTGGAAAACTTAGAGCAGAAATGATTGAGTGTCTGAAGCAAGGGTGTGCATGACCTCTGCGTATAGTGGTATCTTTGCCCCTGTATTGCTTAACAAGAGCTATTGCATTGGTAGGGCATTAATAGTTGCTGGGTGGAATACAGATAAAGGACGACTTAAAGGGCATCAGTAGCTTGTGAACAGTTTAAAGGTGTAACTTATGTACAATTTAGAGGTGTCTGGATCCCGGCATTTCTCAGCAAGAACTATTGGTAGGTAATTAGAATGTGTTGGGTGGAGTGTACAGGGTGGGTGATTGAACTGTTGTTGGGATGGAAAGATGGAGTGTCTGAGGGAAGGGCGTAGGCTGCTTGTTTACAATTCCGAGGTGTCTGGAGGTCGGGACTACTCAGCAAGTTAGGGTCTTTTTAGTTAGGGTCGTAGTGGGTGCTGGGTGGAACAACGATAACCGTGATTGGATACATGTAGAGCAGGGAAGTTAGAATGTCTGATAGAATGATGTGGGTGACATAACAGTGTAGTGTCTGAAGCCCGGCATGCCCAACAAGGACTATTGAGTGAGGATTTTAGCAGCTGTAAAGATCGGTAGAGATGATATATGACTGGATATTTGTAGAGAAGAGAAGTTTGAGTGTTTGAAGAAAGTGTATGGCTGACGACTCAAGAAAGACTGCTTATGGGTGACTGTTGAGTGGAATGCAGATGTTGAATGGATAAGGTACCAGTAGGTTTTGAGTGGAACAGAGATAATGGTGACTTGATACCTGTTAGGCTGAATACAAATGATGGGTGGATAAAGTACTGGTGGGTTTGGGTGAAATAAAGATGATTGGCGACTTGATACATGTAAAGTAGGAGAGATAGAATGTATGGGGAATGGGCGTAGGTAACTTGTGTACAATGCAGTGTTGTGTGAAACTCGCCACTGCTCAACAAGGACATGCTGCCTCATACGGACGCTCAGGGTTGCCAGTGCTATACGGTCCACGCCTTGGTTTAAAAGGGCGTCACAGAGGACCGCGTCGATCGAAACTTATCCAGATTTATTATTAGTTTTGAACTATACTGTACTTTCGTGACGGTGAAGATATCCACTTCATTACAGTGACGTGTATCATAATTTACTCTTCTCCTCAGATATAGTTCAGCATAGCAGATATTTTTCGTATTGATGGAGTTTGATAAATTTTTCATTGAATTCTTTTATTAGACGTCTCCCCTAAAATGAACGAAGTCGTCTGTAGGTAGCAAGAATTTAAAAAAATACGTCCGTTGGCTGAAGAGGTTAAACATAGCTAATGGGTGAAATCAGTCAAGTTGGGCAACCACAAGAAAGGTTTATTTAATCTTTTCTCTCTTCATTAATATTCTTCTGTGTACCTTGCATTCTTCCGGTTCTCTTGTTTTTAGTTCATCGTTGTGTTCAGACTTGGCCGCGACCCCAAATTGAATGCCGAGCAGTGTCTGGGTAAATACTGGGGGACGACAAGTGCCGATGTTTGTGGCATTTATTTTCCAGGTTTTTATTTTCAGTAGTACTGTACATCCCGTTACTGAGTTTTTTGTGCAGTGGTTTTATAGATTTATTCTACATGATACTGAGGTTAACAAAACATAATCCTAAATAAAGAAGTCTAACTCTGAAATAAGAACGAGTTTTCGAGATGCCTTTTATGCAAGTATGTTATCTATACTTGGTTTTTCTCATCTGATGGAACCCAGCCATTAGGTACATCTTGAATTCGTTCGTGAAGTTCACTGAGCCTTGGTTATAAGACGGGAATGAGTCTCATTGGTTGCTAAATAAATCAAACCTTCAGTCTTACCACACTTCGCCATTGACCGAACTGAAAATGGTCAGAGATCTTTGTCAGGTCAGATTATACTCGTATGCTCTACACTCAACTGCAAGAGGTGTGGTGAGGGATAATTTTTGTCATGAAACTTTACACCTCCACAGCCTCCAGAACAATGACGTCATTTTCATGTAATTAATCTACTGCCAGAGGAGTTTTTTTTCTGGAGGGGGGGGAGGGGGAAGGCTTTCATAGTGAAGTGGCTATTGGCGATTGTTACAAAGCCTTTTCCTGCAAGAGGTCTTCCCAAAGCGGAATGGTACTGTCTGGTACTACTTCTACTACTACTACTCCTATTAAAAATACAATGATAATGATAATAATAATAATAATAATAATAATAATAATAATAATCCATCCATCCATCCATCCATCCATCATCAAAGCCTATGTCGCCTCATGAGGATCGTAGGAACCCGGCGTTAGGCAAGTTGGTCCTGACATTTAAGATGAGAGTGACCAGCCTCACTTCTCCCTGAGTGGCATTACATGAGCAATAAACCCCAACCACCCCTTGGATATAAACCTTCACTGGTTCAATCCGATTGGAGCGCCTTAATTACCCATTAAACCATCAGTCGCCAAAATTTGGTTATATGGTTACCACTCAGCGTTGTAAATGGTTTCCTGGTGTACAGGAAAGCGTTTGGCTTGTCACTCACTGTAGAGTCACCCACAGGCAGAAGGAAGAGGGAAGAATGAAAGAAAGACAGAAGAGGGAGTGTAAAGTCACCCGTAGGCAGAAGTACGAGAAAAGAATGAAGGAAAGACAGATAATAATAATAATAATAATAAAATAATAGTAACAACAAAAATAAGAATAATTATACGTCATCGTTGTAAAGGGGTTGCTAAGGACCCTTTCGAAAACGTGACCATAGCTGTCATGACGGCATTTTGTGTCTTGTATTACCTGAGACATCGTGACAAAATCAGTCTCACGTAACTTATCACAACTGGACTGCAGTCCTTCCTGATATGCTTGCCGGAAAAGATTTTATTGTTCATTTGGTTGCTTTATGGTTTTGATAGAAAGAAATCTGATTCTCTCTCTCTCTCTCTCTCTCTCTCTCTCTCTCTCTCTCTCTCTCTCTCTCTCTCTCTCTCTCTCTCTCTCTCTCTCTCTCTCTCTCTCTCTTTCGCGAAATGTCAGCTCATCACCTTCACCTCACGAGTCCTAACTTTCCAGCCATCAAGGAGCGAGAAACCTTGACAGTCTGGCGTGGAATTTGGAAAGATAAAAAATACGTGAATATTTAGCGATTCAGGTTGCCCATCAAGGTTCCAAAACTGACATAAAAGTGCAAGGAAGTGTGAGGGTATAATGGTGTCTCAGTTTCGTGTTGATGTGATGGGCAGTGAAAAAAAAAAAAAGTTGATAGTGTGGACGTGGAGGAAGCATTGAGGGTGAAGGAACTATAGGTGTGATAATGGTGGCTCGGTAGCGTTAGTGGTGACGATGAAGACTTCGGTGTTGGTACTGGTAAAGTTGAAGGTGATACGAGAATGGCGGCGGTAAGTGCTGATGGTTATAATGGTACTTACTGTTATGTAGTTAGTGGTGATGGTGATGGCGAAGGCTTTGGTTGTGGTATTGATAGTGGTGGTGATGGTGATGGTGAAGGCTTTGGTTGTGGTATTGATAATGGTGGTGGTGGTGGTAATGGTGGTGATGGTGAAGGCTTTGATTGTGGTATTGATAATGGTGGTGGTGGTGGTGGTGGTGCAGATGAATAGGATGATAAATGCTGATTGTTATGCTGGTGCTTTACTGGTATATAGTGAGTGGTAATGGTGGTCGTGAGAGGTGGTAATGGTGGTATTAAGTGGTGCTGGTAATGGTGATGATAATGGGAGCTTTAATAGGCGGTTTGCACTGGTGGTGGTGGTAATCGTGACGGCAGGCTATATTTTTTTGTGGTGCTGTGGATGCCGATGTTGGCGATGCCGTGAGTAAGGATTATACAGTATATGCTTTTAGTAGTGGTGATGTGGATGCTGAAACTTATGCCAGTGTTTCTGGTGTGACTTGTGATGGTGGTGAAAGTAAGACTGTTGTGGTAGAGGTGGTGATGGTTGTGGAGGTGGTGATTGTGGTGGTGGCGATTGTGGTGGTGGTGATTGTGATGGTGGCGATTGTGGTAGTGATGCCGATACGGTAGTGATACTGATGCTGATATAGTGGTGATGGTGATGCTGATATAGTGGTGAGGATGATGAGTGTGAATACTGATGATATTGATGGTGGTAATACGGATGCTGATGCCGCTGCTGCTGATGATGGTGATATTGATTTTGTTGGTAGTGGTGATAATATGACTGAGGGTATGTGGAGCTGGTGATGCTAAAAATGATGATGTTGGTAACCCTGGTGCTGATCTGGATTCTGATGGTGGTGGTGGTGGTGTGGATGATGACGTAAGCAGTATGTGGACGCTGACAGTGGAAGTGATAGCTGTAGTCATGAATTTGAGGGAGAGTTGTTGATGGTGATGTTTTTGGTGATACAGGTGTTGATGGTGGTGGTAGTGGTGGGTGTGGTGATTATGATGATAATGTACTTAGTCATGACGATGTTGGTTATGTTCTTGTAGACGATGATGATGATACTGATGTTGGTGATAGTGGTACTGATAGTTCTTAGTGATAATTTAGTGCTTGGTGGTGATGGTGGTGATGTGGGTGGTTGATAGAGGATGGTGTAGTGGTGGGCGGCACTACTCGTATGTTAACTTCCTGTCACCCGCCCACCGGATTACAGGCTTTCCCCGGCTGATTGGAGGCTGCCTGGGCAACGAACATAACATGCACACTCACCACTCCCACCCTGCACAACTACAGCGCGTTCATTCCAGACGAAGATCCCTAACTTCTCTAAGTTCATTGAATGGTCAAACGCAGTCATATTGGAGAAGCGAATTGAGTAGTAGCCCACACAAGGAGACTCATTCCTCATAACTAAGGCTCACCGAATTTCAGGCAACTACGACTCAGTGTTCAGGCTGTGGGAGTAGTCCAATTCTGTTAGGTAAAAATAAACTCACTCAAGTCTGACCATATTTTTTCTACCATGTGTAAGCACACAGCCGCATACTTCACTAGCCTGTACAACAAGCATAGATCTAAACCTTTCTCCGTTTGACGTTTTGTACATTAACACGCACAGCTCATGTGTCTATACAACAGCTGTCCTGCTCTCGTATATCACCTTTTGTACAGATGTTTACACAATCATTTATCGCTCCTCCATATGTTTCGTGTATAGTATGTTGTATGGCACGTGAGGAGGGCTGCTGCTGCTGATGATGATGATGATGATGATAATGATGATGATAATAATGATGGTGATAAATGATGATTGATGATGATGATGATGTTACCAATATGCCAGCTCTTTCTTCCCTGGTTTCACTGTATGGACGATATATACAAAAGGTTTCTTCGCTAATTCCTTTGTATATGTGGTGTGGTAAATAACGCATGAAAAACGTAGCGGATGATATTTACGAAGATGGTGACTTTGTGTATGCAGACTCTCCTTTTTACTTTTTTACAGTTTTTCCATCTAGAGTCTTTTGACGTGGCATGTAAGTGTAGAATAAAGTAAGTCTCCAGGAAATTCCATTTCCTCTAGTAGTGCATCTCGACCAAACGGTAGGATTAAAGTAATCAGCTAGGAAATCATGGACCATTGTGGTGTCTGTCACTACTCAAGTAATTGTAAGCATCTAACTCTTCTCATTTGTTTAGTTATTTTAAAGCATGTGTATATTTTGCGATTCCCGGGCTCGTAGGACTCACTTTCAGTTTAATAAAATCATACTGTCAGTTTAATAAAATCGTCCATTCTTTTTTTTAGGTTAGGTTATGCTAGGTTGGCCTAGTTTAGGCTGGGCTATGCTAGGTTGTTAGGTTAGTTTAGATTAAGTTAGGCTAGGTTTGGTTAGGTTAGGTCGGTTCAGGTCAGGTCACTTTGCAGTCACGACTTTATTATCTGTATCCATTTCTTGCCCGACTCCTCATGCTCGAAGGGATTAGGTCGACAAAATAATCTCTAGGTGTTTCTGTCCCTATTCAGTAACGACCCCCTTCTTACACGGCATACCACCGTCTGTTATACTCTCGCTCCTTCTCTCTCCATTTCATTCTGAGTCTCCCCCTCCTGTTTGCACTATACAGAAATTCAAGTCGCAAGTCCTCCTTTAAGTGTTGCGATATCAGACTGAAACAGTGAATTACACTCTGGCGTTGAGCTCGGAGCAGGTGGGGAGGTGAGTGCCGAAAGATAAGCAGGGCACGTAAGACCAAGGTACCTGAGGAGCCTAACAGAGCAGTGGCAACAGCAAACCGTGTGACTTGACTGCGGATTGTTGTGATCTGCGAAATCAGGTGACTCTAAACAATACAGTCGACGCAAAAAAAAGAAAAAAAAAAATCGTTACTCTTGTGTGCAGAGAGGCCGCTATAATACATACACACATACATTTATACATACATAGACACAGATATACATATACACAGACAGACAGACACAGGCACACAAACAGACTGACATACGTCTTTTATTCTTGCTGCAACTTGACTATTACATTTAGTTTACGAGAGCCCATTGGTAGTGAAGGGGTTGATGAAGGTTACAGTTTACATCTGCAGTTTGAAAAATCTCTCAAGCTGAATGAAGTAGTTTCGAGATTGCATGAATGGAATATATAAGACTTGAACCTAGTGAAGGCTACTGTGATGTGTTTTGTTGAGTAGATTTGCTGCTACTAGATAATTATGTTCAGTTTTGAAGAGATCCCCGGTAGTGATGGGATTAATTAAGGCTATATCCAACCCCTCTAGTTCAGAAAAAAAAGGGGAAAAAAAGACAATCTGTCCCAAGTAAAATCAGATTGCCAAGACATAGGGAGAACTTAATCAAACCAGAATCTCGAGCTGAAGGGTTAGTACACTGAGGCAAAAGACGTAGCTTTCTTATTCCAAAGGTAATTTTTTAACCCGTTAAGTACGATTACATTTTCTGTATACCTGCTACCACCAGATGATTTTCCAAATTGAAATGGCTGGTAGCTAAGAAATCGGAAACCGACCTCACGCAATTCCCTCATCTACGAGAAATCTGTAAGCCGAATGAAATCGTCTTTCCATCGCAATAACAAAAAAGCACGTCACCGGAGTGAAAGGATTAATGTCTACTGTGCCAATCGAGAAGATATCCCTCTAAGGACCCCGACATTGCTATAGTTCATTCGCTTTAACTTGGCGGAGTTTTTCATCATTTTCACAACCTTGTTCCAATAGCCCAGTGGCAGAGTATGATAAGACTATGACTGCATCCTTTCCGCAGCACTTCTTTAGAGTGGCACCATATTCTAGTGCTAATCTCTTTTGCCACAGCTCCGCATTCAAGATGAAGAGATGGCCATTTTCCTCCAGGTTAAAATGAACAGCGTATACACATAACGGAACATATGAGAAAAGATGACCCTCATCTCCAGTTTGATCGAAGGTAATGCAGGTGACGATACTTGTGTTGCCGACTGTACGCTGGGAGTGGCTGTGAAAGCCGAGAGTGAAAGCAAGCCAGACGACGCGGGGACATGTTCTAAATTAAAGTGTAAAGTTCAGAATAAGTCACGAAAGAGGAGGTGTTACAGATTTTGCACAACCACTTGAATGCAAACGAAAGTGTGAGTAAAATATCTTTTAAGCTTTCCACTCCTATGACGACCTGTACTTTCTCTTTTTCTCCTGCTGCTTTTGAGACGGTTTTATTCAAGGTTCCAAGCCCGCCAATAAATTCGTGTAGTGGCAGCAGGAATAATATTAACCCCTTCAGCCTGAGATCATACATATTTTATTTTTAGTCCCACTAGACAATTTTACTGAACCCATGGGAAACGTTTTGTAGTGGAGGGGTAAATTGGAGGTTACATCTAACTCCTCCAGCTGGAAGCCTCTTAAAATGCGCGAGTACGTGACGTATTACGTTAGGAGATACATGATGAATTAACCTAATTAACTTTGAGAACTGTCTCGTATTCCTCATATTCACTGGAGAAAGTTCAGCAAGTGTCATATGACGCCATGACGAACAGTGAACGAAAATGTTACATGGTTTTGATGAGTGAAGTAATAACTGAAATCTTTAAATCTGAAAGAATTGCCTTCATAAAACATGTGGAATAAAATGCGGCATAAATTTATAAGCGGTAGCAATCTGCAAGGGTGACTGTGACATACTAAAAAATCTGTACATTAATGGACAAATCTTCCTGTCTTGTTTATAATGTTGGGAGGATGGGCTTTGGGTATAGAAGTTAATATATACTTTCATAAAATTTCCGTATGTCTGACATTTTCACTCTGAGTTTCTGTTGGTATAAACTGGTTTTCACAGTAATGCTTCTTGAGCAAAATCGGTACACTTTATTGATTTTTTGTGGTTTTGTATGCGATAACGTTCCTCTAAATCGTTGTACAGAGTAACTCAGTGGCAATTTAAGCCGTTCAGAACGGTTACGTATTTCATTTTTCGTTCTTTGCTACCACTAGATGTTTGTATACAACGTAGAAGAGTTTCCGAACTGATGAGGTAAGATACAGCCTTCCTTAACCTATTCAGTCAGATTACATCTTTTTCATTTCCATCAGGCCAACATTATACGATTTCATGCCGCGTAGAGGAAATTTCTTGTAGCTGAGGTATTAATTCAGTGTATATGTCACTTATGCTGTTCGAAAAATCTCCCTTAAATATAATCGCCTGGAAACAGCAAGAATACACTGAAAAAGTCGTCACTGGATTGAAAGTGTTAGCCACTCAATCGGAAGAGAGCTCCCAAACCTGAACATAGTCGTCTGTTGATATGCTGGTAAAAATGAAAAATGTCATCGGATTTTTTTTTATTTTTTTTATGTGTCCGATTCTGGGCATAGGCTTTTGAAGGGTTTAATCTGGTAACAATGAGCCACCTATATAAATGCTGTATATTTGCAGTTCTCTCTCTCCCTCTCTCACACACACATTCATTGCGGTTTAATGCGTTTCATCATGTCATCTAATTGTGATTGCAGGAAGTGACATCACTGCGCATAAATCGACAATTGCAATGAGGTTAACTTTTTATGCGGTAACTTTGTGGTTGCTGCGACCCGGGATGCACAAGTGTTTTTTTTTTCATAAGACACTATTACCCTCTTCACATGAAAGGTCTTCGCGAAACTGAATAAAATTGTCTGGTGGCAGCAGGGATATAATATAAAAAGATGTGTTAGTAGTGCAGTGGTTAATATGAGATTTTTCCTATTTCTAACCTCAGCATAGCGAGATTTTCATATACCTCGGTATAATCGTCAGGTGGTAATAAGGGTAAAGTAAAGAGGATGCGTTTGTATGGAAAAGGTTAGATTAGGCTGCTTGTATACCATATACTTGCTGGCGCGGGCGGTTGCGGGCGGGAGATCATCACTGCAGCTCATAGACAGGCTCCCCAGTAGCCTTCCTCGTCCAGTGTGGCCCGCCCGGGCTAGCGAGCATCAGGTGTGAACGCAGCGTAATTAGCGGCAACTTAGTTAACGCATCAGTGTGGTTAATCCTGTAGGACAATTTTTAATATTGAGTGATCCATGTATTCCACTTCTGTTTAGTGTGTTGCGAATAGTCTCAGTTTGATGGTGTGAGAAGCACAGACGTTGTGGCTGCTTCGTGAAATTAGCATTCAGCCATGCAGCCACTACACGTAAAAAGCAGAAACTATGAAGAACGAAAAGCGTTATGGGAAGCAGAAAATGACGTAAGGTTGGCAATAGTAACTTTGCTTGAGCCATTCCCGCAGTCCACATGAACTGGGATTTGATGTACGCACCCGATGTAGTGCTACCATCTGGTGACGTCAAATGGTTTCCCCCAGGAAACCATATACTATGCTACGCTAGGTCTTAACCATGGAATCATACAGACGCCTGATGGTTTGATGAGGTACATGGATCACACACTGTTTTTACAACCTTCAGACGATTTTATTATTTTGTGGGAAGACCTCGTGGTGAAGGTATTAATGGAGGAAGTTTCTAATCCCGTAATTTTTAATGGCATAATGCAGAAGTCTTCGCACTGAAAGAATTCTTATTTCCTAGACTTTTCTGTTCGCTTATCTATCTATCTGTCTGTCTCTCTTTTTTCGTGAGTGTGAGTGAAGCTCGAGTGAGGTGGATGTGGGTGCGGCTGAGGAAAAAATAGGGTAGGGAGACTGGGCTCGAGAATGAGTGAGAAGGTTTTGAAGTCAGGGTAGGTAAGCTGAGGTAAGGAGGCTGAAATAGGGATAAGTGAGGTGGGTAAGGCTGGGTCAGGGAGGCTTGATGAGGCGGAATTGGCACGGTGGGAGAGGGAGTAGGTTGGAGGCGAGAAATGGGTTGGGATGCGAGATAGTGAGGTTGGGATAGGCATGTGAGGTGGTGTGGGGAGGTTAAGATAAGGAAATGGGGTGTAGAAAATGAGGTAGGGAGGCTGAGCTAGAGACTGGGAGGTGGAGCTGGTGGTGGCAGGGGTAGGGGGAGAGGAAATGGTTGGGAGGCTACAGGCAGAGGAGCGATCAGCCAATCTCCTCCCATGACACAGCACAAATGAATTGCTTAAACCTTTATTCCCCCCCCCCCCCGTGGGTTGGGGAGTGGGTGGTGAAGGGAACGCTAACAAATATAGGGTCCAGGGTTCGAAATTCTTTTCGTTACCTACTTTAATTTGTCTACCTTAACTTGGCGAAGATTTTCGTTCAGTTGCAACCATTTCCTATAGTTCAGTAGCAGGATAAAACAATACCACGGCTCAACAATCTAAAACATTTTTTCGTGACTAGCCACATTTTCTAACCATAATCTCTTATTACAACTCAGCATTCAAAATGGAGAGATGGCAACTTTAGTTCTGGTTAAAGTGAACAGCGTATGGGACACAGTTCTCTCCTCTGGTAAAACAGATGGATAGGTCGGTGAAATGTCTAATCGTCACATCATAAGACCACAGGAAAAGCTTACTATTTAAAAAAATAATAATAAATAATAAATAAATAAGTGGCTCCGTTGTTTTTCTAAAACTCCACATTTGCAAGGAAAAAATCGGCGTTGCTGACTTGCTGCTATGGTGACCCTTTATTAAACGTTCATGAATAATATCCCTTTATCAGTAATCCAGTTTTCTATGAAATGTTATACAGTAGTTTAAATAGACCATAAGAGGAACGGATCTGGTCCGTGCGATGAAGAGTGAAAGGAGAGAGGGATGCTGGGGAATTTTCGTCAGCAGATAATAATCGTCAGCATGGCAGTCCGGCCTCTTAAGATTAGTCTCTGCTTCCGTAAGTTTTTAATCCATTTAACCTGTGCACACTAATTATTATGCTGCCTGATGCAGTTTATATCCTTAACTAGTTTCCAGATTAGTTCATCTCTTATACATACTCAGAATACTATTACACGTTTGTTTGAACCTGATATTCTGTATCCCCTTTCAGCTCATAGCTGATAGCCAAATGTAATTAGTTTGAGAAGGGGGTTGCTTTGAGAAGCAACCAAACCTACTCGTTCCTGCCTCATAACTAAGGCTCGTCGAATTTCTTGCAACCACGACTTATTTAAGTAGTAGCAGTTGCCCATGTTCCGCCAGATGAAAACAGATCGACGCTAGATTCTGTGGAGCGTGCTGACCTGTTTTTGCGCAACCCAGCGTGTCGAAAACTGACCTCACTACCGCGCTACAGACCTCCTCCTCGTTGTGGTATTTAAGTGTATTATATACTGTACTTTCATTGTTACCACGGGTCACTGGCCGCTGCTAAATTCTAGCACTGGAAGTAGAGGTGAAGCACTCCTTCACCTTGAAGACATTTTATTTATTTTTTTCATTTTTCCTGACACTAGATAATTTTATTGACATTGCTGGTGCACCCTACACCCGGTCTGTTTTCATCTGGTGAAGCTGGGCCACTCCGACAACGCGAATACTAAGTAGTGGTTGCATGTAATTTGATAAGCCTTAGTCATGAGTTCCCTATCTATCTATCTATCTATCTATTGCCAGACGCCTCAATCCCGAACGGGGTGGCCACAAACAAATCGCCTCCATGTCACTC